>QXCR01000339.1:0-14578 GCA_004380135.1 Stemphylium vesicarium | reverse complement strand
CTTAGTAAGCTTAAGTAAGCACTAGTACTCTTTTAGCTAGAATAGCACTACTGTAGCTATTACGTTCTTGTATACGTAATCTATGACGTAGAAATTACGTATATCTAGGTTATCTATTAGTAAGATAGAATATTCTAGATAACCTAGCATTTGTATATAATAACGAGTAGACAGCGACAATACCTCGGTGTCTAACTCCCCCCTTTATATCTAATAGATATACTTTCAACTCTAGTTCCTATCTTCCGCTATTACTAATACTATTACTAATAGTATTAGTAATCCTCCGCTATACCTCTCCTACAAGTAATTAGTCGCGAAGTAAGTTTAGATTATTAGAATTATCTCTAAGAGAGCGTTTTGTGAAGGTCCATCCTTAGAGGGTCCTAGGGTTAGTTCTTAGGAATAAGCTATGCGCGAAATAGACGAGATAAGTTAAGTATAATATAAAGATTAATAAATAATTTAAAGATTTAAGAACTAAGTACTAATTCTTAAATTTTAAAATTAAATATAGTAACTATATAAGTATACTATCTAGTAGCTATATACTTAGGGAATATAACTTAATATCTTATAGAATATTATAGGATATTATAGGATATTATAGGATATTATAGAATATACGTAACTTATCCTATAATAGCTTTTTATTAAGACTATAAGATTATATAAGCTATAGGGTAACGCTACTTATTAATTCTTAAAAGTTAGCTATCTACTTAACCTATATAAAGTAACTTCTTTATTACTTCTATATATAAGTTACTATGCCCTATCTTCTTAGGTTTATAATACTATCTCTCCCTTCTCTATTTTATATTCTTATAAACTAACTTTATAGTTTCCTATAGTACTATTTATTATTATACTCTAGGTAATCGTATAAATAGTATTAGTTAGGTAGCTATAGTCGCTTATTAATATTGCGTAAAAAAGAATCTAGAGTGTCACATATTATCGTTAAAGAAGAAATATAGGAATTATTATTATAATAGTGTAAAGTCGTGCGTGCTAGTGGAGGTTCCCTTACTAGACTTTTCTTAGTTAGACTAGGAGCTAGCTCGCTTAGAATAATAGGAGTCTAAGGCTGATATAGCGGAGGCGGTAGCGTTAGATACTCTATTAGCGGCACGTATAAAGAAGAATTATCTTTATAAATAAAGGAAAGTGCTAAAGCGTCGTAAATAGTAGTAGGTAGATAAGTTAGGAATATTCGTAGAAGAGATTAAAGCGCTAGAGGTAGTAGATAATATTAACTAAGAGATGCGTCTTCTTAAAGATAGTATAATGCCTAGTATTTCTATATTAGATTAGAGTACCTTTACGCTAATCTTCTTAGATAGAGATTCTACTTTTAATAAGTAGTTAAGTGCTTTATATAATACTACGTAAGTAGCTAGTAGTAGTTTATAAGATTTATATCTAGTTCCTAGGTATTATTACTTTTAGAGTAGCCTAACTATTTAACTAAGTATTCTTTACTATTATTCTACGTTTAGTATATAAGGATTCTCTTAACTTTAAATTTATTTTCTTCTTTTATTTTATAGTAGAAGGTTTTCTAAAGTAGTATTTTAAGGTCTACTAATTCTAATTTATTAATATAGAATCTTAGGTATATTTTCGCGTTAAGTAGAAAATTAAGTATATAATTAACTAGTCCCTTCTAGTTAAGAATTAAAAATAGTCTAACTTTAATATTATTAAGTCCTTTACTAGATTATATAGTGCGAAGGTTCTTTATAAGTAGATAGACTTTATTCTCCCTCTTTAGCTAAGGTGCCGTTTTTTATTTCTTATTAATATATAAAATACTTTAGTATTATACCTTTTTAAGTTTACGTTATAGTAACTCGTATACTAACTTTAGCTTATTAGCTATGGCGATAGCTACTTCTATTTTTAGGCTTAGTAGTGTACGTATAAAGAGATTTAGGTGTCTCCTATAGTTTACGTAGAATGGAGTCTATGCTATAAACTCTAAAAGCTTATTATTATAGGCTATCTATACTATAAGTAATAGTAAAACCTAGTTATTTTACTAGTAGTTAATATAGATCCGTAGATAGGCTTTTATTATATAATTTATTTATTTTATTTATCTATCTATTTATAGATAATAAGCTATTAATAGCTTCCTTCTAGTACTAATTATAGTAAGTAATACTATCTAAAAGTTTAAAGTAAAGAGCTTATTTCTATTACTAATAATTAACTTTAGTATACTATAATATCTTATAACATAATTATTAATAACGTATATAAGTTATACTACTATAAACTTTTTATAAAAGGCGATATACTTAGCTTACTTCGTAAAACGATCTACTACTATAAGAATTATATTATATAATACTTTAGTAATTAGGTCTCTTAAGACTAGTAGGCCTATAATAAAGTCTATAAAGATATCTAACTATAGTATATTAGATAGCTCTATTATTTACATTTCTCTATAGAGTACGTAGGTACTATATTTATTCTTCTAATAGTCTACGCATTTAGTAATAAAGAAAGTAACTTTATCTTTTATATATAGAAACTCGTAATTTTACTTAATAAGTTCTATTATTTAAATAATACTAGGGTAACTATATATAGGGTTATTATAGTATTACTTAATAATTACTTTTTATAATTCTTCTAGTATCTTATTAGTAACTTATATAACTAGATTTAGCATTTTTACTAGTTCTAATAATTTATCTTTATAGCGTATAAGTATTATAGATTTATTAATTATCTTTATTTCTATAATATTATATCTATAGCTAAAAGCGTTAACTCTACTATTATCTTTTCTTAGTATAAATATAATCTTAAATTTATATTATCTTAATTTCTATAATTATTAAACTTATTATTTATTAAGTACCTTAGTAGTTATAAACGTAACTAAGTTCTTATAATTTAAGAATATTATAAATTCTAAGTAACTCTTAGCGTATACTCTCTAATACTTTAGATAGGCAATAATAGCTAATAGCTTCTTATTATAAATATTAAAGTTTTCTTCTAGTCTTAAAAGTTTACGTAAATAATAGGCTATAAGATACTATTAGCCTTTATATAATTAGCTAGTATATCCTTCTAGTGCGAGATCTAATAAGTTAGTCTTAAAGCGTAGAGGTTACTCTAATTAGAATATATAGAAGTATAGTAGTATTATACTTATATTCTTAAGCGTCTAGAAGGCGTCTTTTACTTCTTTACTCTATATAAATAGTATATCTTTTCTTATAAGTTTTATTAATAAGATAGCGATCTTAGAGTAATCTTTAATAAACTATTAATTAAAATTTAAGAATTTTAGGAAGAATTATATTTTCTTAACTATCTTTAGTAATAGCTATTCTTTAACTACTTTAATCTTTTTTTTACTTATGCGTACTCTATTAGCTTCTATAATGTATCCTAAGAAAGCGACCTCTTTCTTATAGAATTCGCATTTCTCTAGCTTAAGTTATAGGTTAAACTAGTCTAGGCACCTTAGTATTATATAGATATATTTAATATGCTCTTCTTTATTCTTAGAGTAAATAAAGATATTATCTAAATATGCGATAATAAAGATATCTAGATAAGCTCTTAATATATTATTAATAAGTTTCTAAAATATTACTAGGGCGTTTATGTCAGGACGCAGCCCTGCACCACTACGCCATGCAACCAAAAAGGTACGTATGATCAGTGAACTACTGATCATGGTGCAGGATAGTATATATCGTCATCTGGCCTAACCCGGCCTGACAGTTTATAAGTCTAAAAGATATAATAGTATATTTATATTATTTATATCTTATTTAAAATACTATCTTCTATTCTTTACTTTTCTTTATTTTAATAAGATAGTATCTATCTTATAGATCTATTACTATAAAAATCTTTACTTAAAATAATTAATCTTCAAGTTTTATAATATTTAGTAGTTGTTGGAAGGCTCACTAGTGATGAAAGGAAATAACTATAAATGCATGCTGTCTTGGTAATAGGTTCGATTGTCGTGTTCTCTCTTCAAAGCTGTCTCTGCTATATAGGTTGTCAGATCCCCACGAACGTTGCTCGGCCTGGTTCGTACCAACCACGGTACACAGCTCTGTCCGTACCAGCGACGGTACACAGCTCTGTCCGTCCTAGCCACGGTACACAGCTCTAGCTGTGACAATTCCTACACTAGAAGTCTTTTCTTTTTAATAGTAGTAAAGGAGACCACTTATAGTCTACTATAGTTCCTGCGCGATAATATTCTAGGTAGGTAGCCTATACGCTATATAAGCGCTAATTTAGCGTTATAACGTTATAGGCCTTTATACTTAGCTCTTAACTTAAACTATTAACTTATTACTATTAATAAATTATTTAAGAGCATAGTTTAGTATTACCTTTATAAAGGCGTCTATAGAATTATCTTTACTATTAATCTAGTAGATCTCTATAATCTCGCGGTACTTATATAATTATTATAAAGCTATAATATTAATTATAAGGCGCTTTTTCTTTATTATTCTAAGCTTTATAAGGCACTCGTATAAAGAGTATAAATTAGTATAAATAACTAAAGGAATAGAAGCTATACTAAGGCGTTCTATAATTATTCTTAAAGTAGTTATAATAATAATACTAATATTAAAACTATTAACTATATTATAGATCTTAGAGGCGAGCACGCTCCGTATAACGCGCTTACACTTTATTAAGCTATAGTATATTACGTTACTATAGATTAAGAACGTATTATTAACGTTTATAGACTTATTAATAAGTATTAATATAAAGCCTAGCTATGAACTAAGGTTCTTATTATTTATAAATAATCTATCTATAAAGACTATTAGTTTAGCGTTAATAAGATTAATAAGTACGTAGCATAGACTGCGGTTAAGATTCTCTATCTACCACTTAAGGCGTTTGTTAAGTGCCTTAATGTCCTCATCCAAAGGCTGCTACGCTTGCGCGGCTACGGACAAATCGAAAGAAGCCTCTAGTTGGCATGTTGATGCGATGTACGCCCCGCGAGCGCGCTATTCTATATACTATTACGCGCGATCGTGCGCCTTAATATCCACAAGCTTAATCTTTCCTCCTTATCCCTTCTACTTTAGTTTTAAGATCGCTTTGCTATTTTTTATTATAAGCTTATAGCCTTTATCTATTATAAGCGTATAACTATTAAAGTCTAGTTACACGTCTAGCGTTAAGATAGTCTTTAGCTTTAATCTAAACTATACTTTCTAAAGCTTTTTCTCTTTAAGTAACGAGAATGTGGCTACCCTAAGTATAAGAGTATTATTAGTCTGCATACTAATAAGTCTAAAAGCGTCTGCGTTCCTATTTATAACTAATAAATAAGGGTCGTACGTTAATATAGACATGTCTAATTCTATATAGTAATATCTATAATATATTATCTACTAATAAACCCCTACTTCTATAATCCTATATAGCGGTTTAATTATATAAAGTAGTATGCCTTCTAGGTATTTTAAAACTAGCTCTAAGGGGAGATATGCGAGAATTATCCTTTAGAGATTCGTCTGCGCTTAAGGATATATCTACGTAATATCGCGCAGCTTAATAGTTATTCTATATTATAGAAGTGCGGGCGCTAGGGCTATAATTATACGCTAGCTATAGCGTTAAATAGTTAGAGACTATATTAAAATAGCTTTCTTACTATAGTCCTAGTAGTCTTAGATAACTAGACAGGATTTCTTATAGGGCTTAGTTATCTTCCCTTTAACCTCTTATATAAGCCGTAATTTAAATATATAGATCTTACTATATACTTCCTAATTATATAGTTTAAACTTAAATACTCTATAGCCTATAAGATTACTAATCTCCTACTTATTAGACGCTTTAAAGAGTGCGCCTAGGGTCGTAATAACTTTATTATTATATAGCTTAATTACTAGCGCATAGTTAGCCTCTTCCTTTTTTATTATATACACGTTCGCCTTACGCTTATTCTTTGATCCTAGAGGGCGGCCTCTCTCGCGTAGTTGCGCTGCTAATAGCACATTCATATCCGCAGGCGGCGCGTGCGGCGCGTGTGGTGCATCTAGGTTATTCTAGAGGTAATCTAGTCTATAGTACGGCTTAACCACTATTAACTAGAATATCGTAGGGCCGTTAACCATGTCGATAGTAACGTTGTGGCCGTCTACGCTAATAATCTTGTACGGGCTATTCCAGCTATCACTCTCTCTCCAGACTAGAACCTCGCTTTGTAGCGGGAGTGCGATCACGTCTTTAGTAGCAGGTCCGTTCTAGGTGTTCAGGGCATCCGCGACCTAGCGTTCTGCAGCGACCTTGCGTAGGGCTTTTATTACCTTTTGAATTGCCTCGCTGCGCTTAACTATTAATAGTGACGGTAGTGATTCCGTTATTATACGTAGGTATACTCTAAAGACTAGCAAAGTCGGAACTAGCCTGTCTAGGCTAGCCATGTTGTTAACGGCTTTCACAGCTATCTAGAGGACCGCTTCGTTAGACATAGTACTCGCGAGCTCACTATAGAGTATATCCTATGCGCGGTATAGAGGTGCGTAATATCTCTTAGTCTTGCCTATAGACTAGTGCGCTTCCGTAGGTACTTACTTATATATAACCTCTATAATTTTTACCTCTACGCGGAACTCTACGCTTATAAAGTTAGTGCCTATATTATATATAATAATATCTAGTGGGCCTTAATAAGTGTTAATCTATAGTATCTATAGTGCCTACTATATCTTCTTAGCTAAAATAGCGCTAAGAAACTTCGCGCCTTAAAACGCTATTAATAAATTAACTATATATAATATAGGCTTACTACTAAGGTATATTACGTCTACTAGAATCTTATAATTAAAGTAGTAATCGTTCTTAAGAGTAAACTTAAATTAGCGTAGCGTGGAGCTATAGAGCTAGTAATAGTAGTAGAACTTTATAACTTCCTTAAGTATTCTCTCTTTAAAGTCGTTATAGCTAGCATCCTTTAAGAGCTTAACTAGTCGCGTAATAGCTAAATATCTAAACTAGCGATAGAGCCGTCTTAATTCTATCTCTATTAGGAATATAGTTACTCTTTCTCTCTTATTTAGATAGAACTATAGATATCCCTATTTATATAAAATAGGGATGCGTATCTTATTCTAGATAAGTTTATCTATAGTATTATTAAAGTAAACCTATAGCCTATCTATATTTATAAGATATAATAAGAATAGTATAGGTGCCTTAAGTACTTTAAAATTAATCTTTCTAATCTCTATAAAGACTTATATAGTACTAATAAATACTATAGTCTTACTTTTACTAAATTTAATAAATACCTTTTCTACTATAGATATATCTACTATAACTATTAGATCTTCTTATATAAGTATAAAGTATTATTCCTTACTAACTATAGATACGTTCGCGGCGCCTATATCTAGTAGAATTTCTTAGTATATAAATTATATATAGTAATTCTTAAGTAGAAACTATAACGCTAGTACTAATAGCGCGTCTTAGTAGTATATATTATTACTAGAGATATAATATAAAAACGCCTAGTCTATAAGGTATTATCTCTTAAAGAACTAGTATTTAAAGTATTACTAGTTACTAGTATTATTATAGTTATTACTATTCTTATAGTCTTCCTCCTCTCTCTAGCCTCTCTAGTTATACTAGCTAGTATGCTTAATCCCCTTATACTCTACTAGGTGTACTAAAAAATCCTTAGGGGGCTGTGCACCTATAAAGTATAGTATAGAGAAGAACTACGCACGGGCAGCTTTGCGCTCTTCGTCTGTGTAGTTGGTAGACTAGCATCCTTCCTTTTGGCAAACGAAGCATTTCTTCCTCTAGCGTAGCTTAAACCCACTTCTATTATTAGCGCACTACTCGCCTCCTCGATATACGCCTCTTAATGCGCCTCTAGATGCATCTCTTAATACGCCTCTACCTTAGAATCTACCCTAGATTCTTCTATTACTACTATATTATTAGTCTAGGTAGTATTAATCCTCTATAACTATTTAGGCGGTATATTACTATATAAGGTATATCTCTACTATAGAACGTAGATCTAAGAAAAGTCTTTTATAAATAGTAGCTAGCTTAAATAGTGCTATCTTAAGTTTTAAAACTCTATAGTAGGCGTTAATAATAGTAGTATATAGGGCGTCCTTACTATTAAAGTTCTTTCTAAGCGCGCGTTAGTATAGCTATAGCTTATTAAGTAGGAGCTATAGAACCTTATATAAGCCTTTCTTAGGGTTCTCTACGCGCGTACGAGTAAAGATTATAGTTATCTAGTCTATATAGTAGTGCTAATAATAGACGTCGTAGTTAAAGTAGTTCTTAATTACTATATACGCACTAGTAAAGCTGTCGTCTCTCTCTATAACCTATATATAGAATATCTCTACTTATCTAGTAAGAATCTAGGGAAATACTACGTAGAACTATTCTTCTTTTATATCTACCTACTAGTAGATACTAAAGAAGACCTTAATCTTATTATTAAGTAGGTTATACGCATTACTTATATACTTATTACTCTTATCTTAGAGTTTAGAGAACTACGTAATTATATTTACATTAAGCTAGTTATTATAGAACTATTACGGCAGCAGCGTCTTATATAGGTCGTGGGGAAGTTTAGGTAGTCTGCCAGGTACGCCGATTGTCGGCTGTTGCGGAAATGGCGTGATTTCGCGATACGCCGTCGCTAGCGGTCGTATGTAAGTTTACGGTCGCTATTATTATAATCGGTCGCCTTATGCCTATTATTGTCGAAGTTAGTGTCCTCTAAGCGCACCGCTTATGTACGGTGACACTAGATCGTTAGGGTTCTAG
Source organism: Stemphylium vesicarium (assembly GCA_004380135.1). Classification (NCBI taxonomy): domain Eukaryota; kingdom Fungi; phylum Ascomycota; class Dothideomycetes; order Pleosporales; family Pleosporaceae; genus Stemphylium; species Stemphylium vesicarium. The sequence continues at coordinate 5,743 of QXCR01000339.1, read as the reverse complement.
TGTACCGGTTGTGGCTCCTGGCTTTAAGCGCCTTGTCTTGCTTCGTACTACTCGCCTTGTTGCAGGCCCTGCGAAACCTGCCGTGAAGGTGGTGGTTGCATGTGCGATTACAGTTGGCGTATAATAGATAGTGGGCTATCCCGCTGTGATTATTCGGCTATAGTGTTTATCCGTTGCGTGTTCTATTCGGCCGCGGGGGCTATCCATTGCGTGTTCTATTAGCGTTTATACGCTCTTAACTAGTAGTTAAACTTTATTACTTTAAACTCTATAGGGTCCTATTTAGGAGAGTTGTCTATAGCTAGTATTTTATATATAAAATTAGCTACTCTTATATAGTTATTACTAGTATAGATTCCCCTATATTATAGTACTATCTTAAGAGACTTTAGAGTATTCTAATTAACTCTAAGAAATATATCTCTTATCTATCTCTTAAAGTCTACTTTATAATTATTAAAAAGTTTATAGTTCTAGATTATAGCCCTATTATAGTTATATACTATCTTAGTAACTTAGGTTATTGCGTGCGTCTTATTAGCGTCCTCTAGTGTAGGTATATCCTAGAGAGATATATTTATAACGTTAAGCGCGACTATATATAGACAGTCTCTTATAAGATACTTCGCGGTAAACTTAGCCTATAGAGAAGGAGCTCCCTCGCGTTTACTTATACCGTGTTCTAATAGTTCGTTAAGTAGCTAATTCTAAGTATCCGCTACGTCCGTAGCGCTTATATCGCTTTAGTTATCTACTATCGTGCTAGCGGTTATTAAAGCGTTCTTAGTATTAATACGTTATTAGTATTATATAGCTAGTTAGTCGTTTCTAGCACTTATTATAGTTATATGTAATTAGGTTATTAAGAGACGTTTATATAGTTATATTATAATACGTTACTAACGCGCTATAATTAAGCTTTAGCCTAAATTATTAGCTATAGAGGGAGGTTTTAATCGCTATATATTTGTAACGGGCTGAACGCCCTTTAGATAGCTCCTCGATGGAATCTCGGTCTACTCGTAGAATCCGGGTGCTACCTTGAGCACCCAGATTCTCCGCGGACCGCCTGAACGACGTTCAGACGACAGCCGCAGGACCTAGGGGCTGCCCCGTGCACCTAGACATTACCGGCCCGATTGTTACTCAGGTAACCAGCTTGTATATAGTTAGCTACGTAGCTTAGGAGTTTAGCTCTCTATTGAATATAACCTTTTGTATACCTCGCGATTGCTCCACGGAGCGCAGCCCCTTACATTTTGTATTCGATCCCAATTAGACATAAGCCTAGGCGGACTGTCTTCTAACTAAGTTTTAGAACGTGTTATTAGCGTAGGCTAGTAATACGGAGTTGGTGCTGCAATAGGTACGAAAGATCTTCAGCGCAGCGTATAGGTAGACCGTTGTAAGACAGTACACCTAGGGTAGAGCTTCGCAGGAAGCTTAGCCGTGAGAGATAGTAGGCGAGTTAGTCGCCTAGGACCTGTCCGAAGTCCTATCGTGTCTTGGAAAACCGAGCCGTAGGCGCATCGTCGCGCGATAAACTACCTAAAGGCTATTCGGGCCCAGCGTATAGGAAGCTAGAAGCAGACGTTGTAATGAGAAGTCCTGTCAATTCTCTATCGAACGAGGTGCAGGCCGCGCGATTACTCTTAATTAGAGACGAGATCCCATGAGCGAGACGGCAAGACGAGAGTCTTCCTAGGGACGCGACACGATAATAGCCGCACGCTGTTTAGAACCGGCTAGAAGAGAAGTACGGCCAAAGAAAAGCCCTGCTAGCCCTCACCGACGAGGAGTAGGCCGCAGTCTAGGGGTACGCGAGTAGACCGAAGAGCGGCAATGGAGATCAACGTTCCGAACTTGAACGTAGAAGAGCTAGCGGCGTACGCTACCGCCAAGAGCCAGGCAGGAGTCTCGGACGAAGAGATCCTGCGCGAAATCACACAGATGCTAAGAGAGGACGGATGGAAGGAGGCAGCGATTGGGCCAACAATTGAAGCGGTTGTCAAACGATTATTAGTCGTTGGAGGGAAAGGCTCGCCAAAACGAGGAGACTCGCCGAAGGGCAATCAGGACGCCATAGCCCAGATGATGCAGCAGATGATGCGACTGCTTAGCCCGATGGCTAGTCGTCTGGAAGCGCTCGAGCGGAGTCAAGCTGAAGGACGCTTAGAGCCGTCCTTAGGAGCCAACACCCCTCCGCCACTGTCAACACCAGTCGCCGAGCCAGCTGTCCGCAAGAATAAGTTTCCTGACCCAGAGCGCTTTGACGGGACACGAGGTAACTACCCAGGCTAGAAATTTAAGTGTGAAGGGAAGCTAGAGTACGATAGCGCTATGTTCCCAACGGAGGACGCAAAGGTCCGATACGTGCTTAGCCGAACGAAGGATAAGGCAAACCAGGTCCTTCTCCCTTGGGTACTCGAGAATAAGGAACGAACGGTCATCAGCCTGTGGGAGCATATGGATACCCACTTCCAGGACGTACACCAGCAGCAGCGCGCGCTAAATAAGCTTCGGCACCTGAAGCAAGGACGGAGGCCAATACGCGATTACGTCTCGGAGTTCAACCAGCTTCGCGTAGAATCCCGTCAACAGTTTAGCCCGGCAGTAGCTCGGGAGATGTTTAGTGAGGGCCTCAGAGAAGAGCTCCAGAAGCTGATGCTCCACACTCCAAAGAACGGAAGCCTCAAGGAGTACATGGACAAGGCAATCGAGCTATCCGACGACCTGTACCGGATCCAGCTACATGGGCGTAACCGAAGGAACGCAGCTCACGGCGACGCGCAGAACCACCCAAGAGCCGCTCAGCGAGAAGCTAGCCCAGAAGCGATGGACTGGGAGCCATCGAAAATCAATCGAGCGCGGGAGGTAAGAAGCAGGCCAAGACGGCCACCGCCTGACTGCTACAGCTGCGGAGAGCTGGGTCACATTGCCAGGAGCTGTCCGAACACCACTCGGGTCAAGAGAGCGAGAGGTATCCCCACAGGCGAAAGACAGAAGCTCCAGAAGGAGGCTGAGGAACCAACGGACAGCGACTCGGGAAAAGAGGAGCTCTGAGCCAGAGTCTCGGCTCAGAGCCTCTAAAGATGGATCGGCAGACAAGTCGCGAATAGAGTCAATTTCAGCAGAAGCATATGCGTCCCCCACCAATTACGATAGACCTAATTGTGAACAACGTAGCAAACGCTACAGCACTAATCGATTGTAGGTGCCTTTACTATGCGCTAGTTAATAAGAAGTTCGCCTACCGCCACCGTCTAGAGCGCTATCAGATCCCTGCCCGGATAATTAAGGGAGTGAATGGTAAGCTGTCGGAGATTAACGAAATCGCCTAATTCTCGTTTAAACTACACGGGTACGAAGAGACTACCTATGCATACGTAATAAACCTGTCCTCGGATAAGGACGTGTATCTAGGAAGGGGGTAGATAGACCACCATGACGTGTCAATAGCCCCCGCGAAGAAGAGCATCTTTATCCACTCGAAGGGCATTCGAGTGCGATCTACGGAAGGGACCCTACAGGGAGGGGTCCGACGAGTAGGTGCCGCTACGTTCGCAGCATTACTCCGCAGACACAGGAACGCTCCGAAGAGCGTTCAGATCTTCGCCGCGTCAATAGCAGACATTGACAAGGCCCTACAGAAGAAGAAGCTGGTAGACGTACGTGCGCTGCTACCAAAGCAGTATCAGGAGTTCTACGAGCTCTTTAACCCAAAGGAAGCCGAGAAGCTCCCACCTCACCGAGGTCCAGGAGTAGACCACAAGATCGAGCTAGAACCGAAGGACGCCCAGCCACCATGGGGGCCTCTCTATAGCATGTTAAGAGGCGAGTTACTAGTTCTACGGAAGGAACTTACGTCGCTGCTTAAAAAGGGGTTTATCCATGTGAGCAGCTCACCAGCCGCCGCCCCAGTGCTATTCGCAAAGAAGCCCAGAGGAGGACTCCAATTGTGTATCGACTATCGAGCCTTAAACGCAATCACAAGAAAGGATCAATACCCCCTTCCGCTTATCTGAGAGACGCTTAACAGTATTAGCAAGGCTAAGTAGTTTACGAAGCTAGACGTTATCGCAGCGTTTCATAAGATCCGCGTCGCACTAGGCGACGAATGGAAGACAGCCTTCCAGACGAGGTTCAGACTATTTAAGTGGCTAGTTACTCCCTTTAGCATGGCGAACTCCCTAAGTACGTTTTAACGTTACATTAATTAGACCTTAAGAGAACACCTTAACGACTTCTATTTAGCGTACCTAGACGACGTGTTAATCTATTCTAATAGTAACTTAAGCCAACACTAAGAACACGTCTAAAAGGTGCTTAGTAAGCTACAAGCCGCAGGCCTATAGGTCGATATTAAGAAGTGCGAGTTTAAAGTTAAGTTAATGAAGTACCTTAGATTCGTAATAGAAGCTAGTAAAGGAATAAGCATAGATTTAGCGAAAGTAGCCGCAATCCGCGAATAGGAGGCGCCGAAGATAGTTTAGAGAGTAAGATCGTTTCTAGGTTTCGCGAACTTCTACTAAAGGTTTATTAAGAACTTCTCGCAGCTATTAGCGCTACTAACGAGGCTAATAGGCGACGTCCCCTTCTAATAGGGTCCTAAAGAATAATTAGCCTTCGAGAAGCTAAAGGAGATCTTCGTTATAGAGCCCTCCTTAGCAGCGTTCGACCTAGACCGTGAAACGGTGCTCGAGTGCGATTCGAGCGGCTACGCAGTAGGGGGAGTGCTATCGCAGTACGACGATAAAGGAGTCCTGCGGCCCTGTGCGTACTTCTCACGGAAGAATAACGCACACGAGTGTAACTACGAGATCCACGATAAGGAGCTACTTACAGTAGTGCGATATCTTAAGGAATAGAACTCTAAACTGCGTTTAGTAGAGAAGTTTAAAGTAATTATAGACTATAAGAACTTAGAATACTTTATAAAGCCTAGGATGCTAAATAAGCGTTAAATAAGATAGTCGCTTCTTCTAGGCAGGTACAACCTAGAGCTATTATACCAGCCTAGCAAAGAAAATATAAGAGCCGACGCGCTCTCAAGAAGAGAATAAGACCTGCCTAAAGAGGTAGAAGACGAACGCTTACAGAAGCGCTTCGTACAAATACTTAAGCCAACGAACTCCTACTACGAGGAGTCAATCAAAGAGGGTTCATATAGCAGGACTCTAGTAATAACAATGCAGCTACGAAGCCAGAGAGAAACAGAGGCAGCTAGTTCGTTAGAAGACCAGTCGGACGAGCTCAAGGCGCAACACCAACAGGAGGAAGAGGCTACTCACCTTACCAAAAAAGGTTTAGAGCAGCCCTATACTAAAGAATTAAGAGAAGGGCAGAATAAGCTTAAAAAGCTTTAGCAGGAGACAGCAGCGAAGGATCGGGTCTACTAAGGAGCAAAGTAGGCGATAGAGGATTAAGAACGGCGGTTCCTAGTAAGCCTAGGCCTGAAGTGCTCAACCGAAGACTGCTTAGTCGAGAAAGGAGTCCTGTTCTATCGAGGACGCAAGTGGGTACCGAACAGCGACGAGTTGAGAACGGCGATTATTAGCAACGCTCACGACTCACTAGCTACGGGCCACCCAGGCCGCGAGCTGACGTACAAGATACTCGCGAGAGACTACTTCTGGCCAGGCATGACTAACTTGATCCGAAGATATGTCAGAAACTGCGACACGTGCGGAAGGAGCAAGTCATGGAGAGAGGGCACGCAAGGCTTCCTAAAACCACTCCCGAT
>QXCR01000338.1:0-14639 GCA_004380135.1 Stemphylium vesicarium | reverse complement strand
GTACCTCACGGGTTCGTGCACCACACAGGTTCGTGCACCACTTTTGCCAAGCCCCCACCAAAACCACCCCATTCTGGCGCAAAACAGCCCACTTTGGCCCTGTATAGAGCAATATAACACGAGATATTATTCAGAGTCTACTTCTACTGCTTGCTTACACGTACGCGCATTATGCCCAGTCTGATTGCACTGTCTGCAGCGCCTTTGAGTTGGCTCACCTCCTTCAGCGCGTACCTGCTTCTTTGCCTTCTTCCCATCACTACGCGCCCCAAACTCCTTTAGAGCAGTTAGACGAGCTCTATTCTTAACTATTAAGGTCCCTTCTGCCTAAACCCGCTTTCTTTTATGCGATCTATATCGCGTAGTAGCCTTATTTACCGCTCAAAGCTCTATAATCTCCTTTTGCGCTAATACTAGCTTATGCGCAATAATCGCTACTCTCTTTAAGACCTTCTTAAAGGCCTTTACTATAGACGTTAGTAAGCTATCTATATACTTCTAAATCCTTTCCTTAATAAGCGTTAATTACGACCCTAATTTAAGGGTATTGCTTAGAGTTTGCGACTACTAGGGCTTAGTATTAATAGGTAGTAGTAGTAATAGAGTACGTAACTAGACGTTAAGGGCTATTATAACTTATTCTAGATTAAATAAGACTAATCTAGCGCCTTAAAACCCTTCTTAGATATTACTAGAAGTAATTACTATATTATAGGCGCGTATAAAGTATAGTAAGAACTTAAGCTTTATAATATAGGTAATCTAGTTACGTATAAGATCTTTAGCTTAGTACCTATACGCCTTCTTTAAAGAGGTAAAACATCCTATATTAAGAGGCTATAGGAGGTGCGATAAGTGTAGAGGTATATAGATAGTAATAATCTTATTCTCCTTATAGTACTACTAGAAATTAAGTAAGTTATAGCTCTTATAGCTATTAATAATAAGAAGTTAATAAGCGCCTATAACCTTCCTCTTTATATACTTATTAAAGTGCTTTAACTACTATAGCTTAAGCTTATTTATTATCTAGCTATTCTTAGAGACTATAATAACCTAGTCTTAAGATAGATTCTTCTCTTTATACTAAGTAGAGAGGTAATAGTAGCTCTTAAAGATAATAAAAAGTAAAATAGCTTATCTTATTATATTAATACTCTAGATAACTATTATCTACTCTCTATTATCTTACTATATTACCTTTAGCCTTTCTTATCTCTCTAAAGCTATAATAACTACTCTAGTTAATATCTAACTTATTATAAAGCCTAACTTATTAAAGTTATACGTATCTTTATCTTAGATACTATACTTAGCTTTTATATTAGCTATTAGGCAAAACTAGCTCTAGATAATCTTAGAATTCTCGTAGAGTACTCTCTTATAATTATACTTATAATTAAACTTTATTATAAACTTAGGGCGGTGTATAACCTACGTACTAGGCTAGTTTAAGCTAACCTAGCCTAGATTACGCTCTACGCGTAAGGAATTAGCTATATTAGCTATAGCTACGAGCCTAGGGGGGAATCTACGCGAAATAAGGTTAAGTATATACTTAATAACTACGCCCTCCTTAGTCTTTATTAGATTCCTTAATTTAGGCTAGCGATCTACTTATAGAGTCTATCTTACGCGTTAGTAGCTTAGTATTATATAAGTAACTTTATAAATAGCTATAGCGCGTTATAAAGAAAGTATCGCGTCTTATTTAAGAGCTTAAAGGGTAGTCTATATTTAACGCTTATTAGAAGGCTCTATCTAGTGTTATTATTAAGGCATCACGTATAGAGGTAGAGTTGGTGGGGGCTTGGTAAAAGTGGTGCACGAACCTGTGTGGTGCACGAACCCGTGAGGTACGTTATTAACCTTTAGTAACTATTTCTTATAAAGATTTACTAGATAGACTTACTATTTTATAGTAGATTATTTAGCTATTATCTAAAAGTCTTTTATACTATAAATAATACTAATTTTAAATAGTAGGTTAACCTATACGCGCGTAATAAAGTAGTAGTTAAAGATCTTAACGTATAACGCATTAATAGAGCTTTATAGGGAGGCTCTATTAATTAGAATTAAATATAAAATATAAGAGGCTAGCTCTAGAAGTACTTAAGAAGTAAATAGCTAATAATAAGGCTAAGTATATAATAGATTATATTTAATAAAGAGCTATTATTCTATCTACGCTAGTATTTATCTACCTATTAGATAAATATTAGTCTAAGGTGATCTGAGCGTCTATCAGACGCGTTTACCGAGATTCTATCGAGGAGCTCTACCGAAGGGCGTTCAGCCCGTTACATTAAGTATCCTACTTATAGCCTAGATCTAAATTCCATAGAAAACCTTTAGAGCTTACTTAAGAATAGGCTAGTAAGAAGGCCTAGTGCCTCTTTAGGCCTAGGTGCTAGTATAAAGGTAGTAAAATTATTTAAAAAAGTAATTTTAGAGGAGTAGGAATAAATACCATAAGAAGTAATAGATAACTATATTATATCTTTACCTAGACGTTATAAGGTAGTTAAACTAGCTAAAGGCTAGTATACTAAGTACTAGTTACTAGATCTAGCTATTTTAATATACTAAAAGCTTAAAAAATAACTTTTTAATCTAACTACTGCAGAAATATATCGAAAATCTTTTAATAGAGATATATTATATGACTAAACGTATATAATAGTACATTAAATTTTTAGTAAAATTGATACTACAAACAAGAACTTATAGCTTAGAAATAAGAGAGCTTTTACTACACTCTAACACTACTAAAATTACGCTAGTAAGAGCTTACTAAGTAGCTATTAAGAGATAATAACTTAAAGAAGAAGCTCTAAGCTTTCTAAAACACTAAAGATCCTAACTATAGCTAGTCTACTTATCTAGATATGTAGCTTTAAAAAAGGTTACTTTTTTAAGGGTTTTTTATTATCACCCTACTATATATTCTTAAACTAGAAGAGGCCTTTATTTTTTGTCTGTAACAATTCCAACGCCATAGGTCTTAGCCATAGGCAGGCAAGCCACCGGGGACCCTTCGGGCCACCGTCGGCCCTCACTAGCTACAGTCACGTGCTGTAGGTATATATCATCCCTCTGGAAGCCTCGATAGCTCCTCAAGGATTCGTCTCAATACAAGTCTATACCAATATCTCAATGCCTGCCCAAATACTCCTTACAGCACCTATGTTATTAGAGTATTATTAATGTGCAAAGATAGTTTTGTGTAGAGGTGCGCCATTTAGTGGTGGAGGACGTTATCTTTATACGCTAGTACACTATTAATATTATTAGAAAGATCTATTATCTAGAATTATCCCCCGCTCTGTTCCTGCCTCGCCTTCAACTCCAGACAAGTACGGATTTCACCTCTCGCATGTGTTTACTCACTACCGCCCCACCATAGCCGCCTTCTAAGTCATCACCAATATCTTCGTTTCCTCTAGGAAAAACGCCGACGCTTCTCTTGCATAAGTCTTGTGCCGATGCGAACCTTGTGATTGCATCCCCCACACGATCTACGGAAGCAAAGGCCACTAGGTCAAGAAAAGATCCGATTTGTTTCAGGAAATCGGGCTGCATGGTGATGGCAGTGTCAACGTACCGTGGCGCGACAAGGTTGACTCGAATGGATGAGTGCAGGGCTCGCTCTCGAAGTCCGTAGAAAAGACCCCGCACACCGAGCTTAGACACGCTGTGTGCTGTGTTGTGAGGGTAGCCTATGTAGCCTGCCAGGGAAGCTACGAGCACAATGGCCGGGTTAAAACTCGTGGCTGCAGCACGTAAGAGGCGGAAGTAATGCAATGCAAGATAGCAAGTGTTTCACACCGACTGGAGGTTAACGGACATTGTTGAAATGCTTGGTCGTGGAGGCGGAGGGTCATGTGTTTCCGGCAAGGTTTCGGGGACCATGTCAAAAAGGCATTTCTCAGCGAGGATGCCAGCGTTCGGTACCACGACATCAACCTGGCCATCACCGAACTCAATAGCCGAATGGAATAAAGACGCTAGGGCTCGTAAGAGGTTACGTCGCACTGCACGAACTGTATTCGAAGGCCTCGAGCAATCAGATCCTTAGATGTGGTGCCGGGCATGTTGTGAACATCTGCAATGATCACGACAGCGCCTGTCTCGGCCATTCTGAATGCGCTTGCCAGGCCAATACCCGACGCAGCGCCTGTGATGAGTACAGAGCGGCCTTGCAGGTTAGAGGTATTCTGAGGGGTGTCGAAAGTGGCTGGCTTCGCCATCGTGGGAGCGCCTGCGTCGTTCGTTTTGCTGAGTATGTGAAAGCGTGAAGGAAGTGAAGGGCTTTTGCTGGTATGTATGGTACGTCGCGAGAACAAATAGAATAAGATGTCTGACTTGAGTCTGCGTCTGGGAAGTTGGAAAAGGCCTACCCTTGTACAGATTTGTTCATAAGGGATTGTTACCCAAACGTTGATCATTAAGGTACAGTCGAACGTCGCGTGAGGGGTGAAAGCGAGGAAAACTAGGCCAGATCCTAAGTGGCGTCATATTTGAGTAGGCTTAAGCTACCACAGCTCCTAGAAGGAATGCAGTGGTAACAATGGGAGAATAAGGGCGCGCTGGGTATCTGTTGGAAGCTCAGGATCAGGCGCGGGGTAGGCCAAGCCATGCATTCGCGGGGAACGAACAAGGCGGCTTTCAGTATTTGGCTCACGACAGCAGCGCGTCGCGGACGTCATGTGCGCTCTAACGGGTTCCCCATGAAAATTCTGGAACCTATACGTGTTTTCAATAGTGTGAATGCTGCCTCAAGGGAAAAGGTGTGCATAGTGAGGTAATGTCAACGGTGCAACCCGTGGAATCCGCGAGATGAGCACGGCAGTACCATGGTAGATCAATGTAGCTTCAGAGTGCTCATCCTAGGGTGAAGGACCAGTTCCACTCCCTCACAACTTCCTCCCAGTCCCTTCGCTGCCCACCCTCTAACTTTGGCCTCCAAACCTCTCTCAATACCTTTTGTACACAGTCGACATTCTCATAGCGGTTTCGGTTCCGGATACCTTCCAGTCTCTTAAAGCACTGCTCAATGGCGCTTTCATCATCGAGTTCAGCGCCAGCTAGGAAGATGGGATATAGTAAGCTTGACTCAGCGGCACTTCCTGGTGGGATGCGCGCAATGAAATCCATTGTACGTGACGCGCAGCCTGGGATTTGCGACGAGTGGCTGGGCGAAGTTCGGTACAGCTGAATGAGTGCGGCAAGACGGTAAGCTTCTGCCAGAGCAATCAAATCGAGGGCTATGGGCGCGTCAACGCCTAACGCAAATGGATTATCATAGCTCCAATTTTGTATGCCTTGCTCGATGACAGTGAATGATGCTTCGGTTGCAAGTGGAAAGGCTGGATTAGAAGCAGTGACATACTGAATGCGGGAAATGAGATCGCAGAGCTGATACGAGATGCCCATGAGAGGATCGATAGTGCCTGGCATAAGAGCAGCACTGATGGAGAGTAAGCCTTGTTCCGCTGAGCAGGCTTTCCCGGCGTTGGATACGCGCGCCATCAGGGATGCAGATGCAAAGTGGTATGTGAAGTGTCGATGTAAGGAGTCGACTTCAATGCAGTCCATGATACTCTGCTCTGGAGAGAGTGAGCTCAGAATGCGCTGCACACTCCGTAGTTGAGAAATCCATCTGGTAGTCTTTACTCCGTTGAGCGCTTCCAAGCCGACCAAGATTAAGATGACGGCGGTAACCTGATACGTGTCCTTTGGTAGCCCCCCAGAGGGAGACAAGCGGTCTCTGATGAAGTCGTAGCAGTTCCTCTCGTGGCGGGAAGAGACAGCTCGGAGATGCTTGGCACGGTCTGGGTCCTGACTTCTTCGTGCCAGCTGGGCGGAGGAAATGGCGAGGATGGCATCGAGCATACCTTCGATCTGGAAAGACCAGGGCATGTAGAGACTGGTGTAGAAGCTTGTAGCTATAGGGGCTACTTGCACGCTGGGCACGAATGCTTCTACGTAGTATTGTAGCAGATGCATTCTCTCGGCTCCTGGATCGCCCGGGAGCGCATCCCAAGGATCCAGCGAGTTTCGCAAAGGGACTGCGACCTGGAGGTCAGGACTCTCAGAGCAGGAGCGGGGAGGGGGCGATTCTGATACGATTTTCCTGGGAGCCTGCCATTCGCATTTGAGGTTGAGTCGTGCGCAGTTGGCGCATTGAGGCTGCGCGTTATCGCATCTCTTCCGCCGGGTTCGACAAGTCAAGCAGCCTGTGCGCGACCGAGGCGCAAACTTGCGCTGGCGCGGCCTGGGTTCAGCCATGGTCTGAAGGTACGAAGGAATGTGAAGAGCTTGATTCGGATAGTCACCGAGGGGACATGAAGACGTGCATGGCTGTGGAAGCGTTATTGGCGAGCTGGCCGCTGATTTGAGTCAGATGCCGCGATTGCGGGTGCAGTATCGATAAGCAGCCGTGACTAATCACTTCCGAAAGGCGACAGTCATCCCGGCGCGCGCATCGTCACTGTCGACGTGCGACCATAACCACCTTAGCCTAAACGGCACCGAGGAACAACATGGTATAGTTTGCAGGATGCGCGAAGGATGGAGCCCTGTAGAGCATGGCCTTGGCCGGTAAGGCTCACGACGCCACGGTACAAAGAAGCCAGCCAGTTGTTGTTCCTGGACCCACGTGCAATGGTGTTCCTGGTCGTCCTTGCCGCCTTAGGAAGCATCGCCTTGCACTCATCTCCGAGACTAAGGCACTTCGTGAGCTCGACGACATCGCACATCAAGGGTGGAAGATGCATATAAGAATGGAGATGCGCGCGCACAACATAGATCGGCCACCCACCAGCCATCGATAGTACCGTCGACCATCATGAAGCTCCTCGCCATTTCCCTTGCTGTTGGCAGCGCAGTAGTCGCGGCGCAAGAGGATTTCAATATTTACCAGCACATTGGAGGCAATGCGCAATGGTATCCCGGAAAAGAGAGAACTGGCATCTCATCAGAGGTACCTGCAGGCTGCAAAGTCGATTTGGCAGGTATGAACACATTTTTACTCCATTAGAAGTCACCGAACATATCACATTAACCCCATGTAGCCTTCTTTTCTCGTCATGGCTCCCGATATCCCGACACAGGCGCTTACAACGGATGGGTCGAATTTTCCGAGTACATTCAAGCCGCCGGTGACTTTAGCGTCACCAATGAAAAGCTTGCTTTCCTCAAGACTTGGAAACCTGTGCTATCAAAGCCTGAAGCGCAGATTGCTAACCTGAGCCCGACTGGCTGGAAGGAGCTTCACGAAATGGGTACTACCTGGCGCCTTCGATACCCCGACTTGTATGAGTACAACACTCCCTTTACACTATGGGCCAACTACTACAAGTCCGGGCCTCGTGTACGGGACAGCGCACGTCTTTTTGCCCAGGGCTTCGTAGGACCAAACGCAACTGATCTCACGACCATTTATGCACTTAATGCTAGCGATCCTGCTAGCTGGGGCAACTCGCTCGCCCCAAGCGATCTTTGCAACGCCTACGATGATGAAGGCGGCAGCCCTGTCAAGCCAGTATGGGACTCGATATACTTGCCGCCAATTGCTGCCAGGCTCAATGCTCAGATCCAGGGGCGTTTGAATCTTACCGAGAGCCAGGTCGATCAGATCCCATATCTTTGTGGCTTCGAGTCGCAAATCATCGGTCGTCGGAGTCCTTTCTGCGACATCTTCACCGAAGAGGAGATCTTACAGTACGAATATGCCCAAGACCTGCGCTACTGGTATGGAACTGGTCTAGGCTCAGACATTGAGAAATACCAGATGTTGCCTGTGATTGACATGGCTGTACAGCGCTTTGTCGACGGCCCTGACGCAACGTACAAAACCGGGAACGGCACTTTCACTCCGCCCAAGATCATGGCTAACTTCGCCAACGACGGCCAGATCAACCAGCTTGCTGCCATGATTGGTGTGTTTGATAGCCAGCGCTCTTTACCCGGCAACATGTCGCTCCCAGACCGCCTGTTCCGCTCCTCCCAAGTAGTGAAAATGCGCGGGACCGTCGCCTTCGAACGCCTGTCTTGCCCCGCCGCGACTCACAACATAACAAAAGCATATGGTAACGCACCCAACACCACAAGCTCTGACGACGCATATATGCGCATTCTTATCAATGACGTCGTCTACCCTGTTGTTGGCTGTGCCGATGGCCCTGGCTCTTCCTGCCAGTTATTGAAATACCAAGACATCATCAAAGCAAAGCGTGCTGAGGCTGGCGACTTTACCAAAATTTGCAACATGACTGATGGAAACCTTGCTACTCAGCCAAAGGCGACATTCTACTTTGACAACACGTTGCCATGGCAAACGATTGTTAAACCTTGATGGTACTGCCTTAATGTATGTAGATATTCCATGGTTAATGTTCAGATAGTCGCTCCCTACAGACATAAATGGACACATACCACTAATTGATAACTGGCATTTGCGAGAAACGCCAGTACGTGCGTTGCTGCGGCGTCCACAGCGTGGTCTCCAACCAGTTTTGCTGTTCTTGTGGGAAGCCGCATTGTGCATCGTGCCCGACGTCTCAGTCCATGACGCGACTCATACTTACGGACCATGTCGGATCGCAGTGACTAGCAGCTCAACATCTTAATGTGCATACCAACGTCTTGACGATTGTGTTTCGGCTCGGGCTAAGCTAGAACGAAGGTGTCATGTATTGGAGCCATCTGGCGAGCCCGCCTTGTGTTGACTATTGATCTTTGACATGTACAGGGCGCGCGCAAGTGATCACCAACGTGCACTAACCCAATTGATACCTAGCGTATTGTCTCTGCAAAAGACGCACGCCTTACATCGCGCAAGTTGATCAGCGCCTTTTCGCACATTTGTCACCCGCTGGTTCGACATATGATGAGGCGGTATCAGAGGCTCCTGAAGTCAATCTTACTCAACGCATTAGTGTGTCGCTTTGGCGGGTTCACTTACGACTTCGGTGCTTAGGTAGCTCCCCTTTGCTCATCGTTTGTCACCAAACCGCCGTAAATTCCAGACTAGCCTATCCGAAACCGGAACTGGGTGGCTTGAGCACCCGGCAATCCATTGGCCAGGCAGTGCGCGCCGGCGCAAACAGGTATCCACTTGTAAATGTCCGAATTTTGGACATGAAAGGCGCAGTATTTGTTTCAGTCAATGTTCGAAAGGCGTGGTCACGCTAAATGGTAGAGTCATCATGTGCGACGTTTTCATGATCAGACCCGGTCACGAGATTGTCGAGCATCACTTAACAAATATAAAGGAGATCTGGCTCCCTCCAAGCTCATTACATAGTCATCGATTTAATTTGAGGAACCATCTTCGGAACCCGAAATAAGACAAACACGCAACCGACGTTAAAGCGCCCGCATCCTGGTACGGCTACACGCAGGGACGATAAATTGCCCCTGTCATGGACGAAAAGCAAACAAACCCTTAATCCCGCTTCCCTTCCTGGCGTTCGATAAAGCAGATCGCCATAAAGTAAATCAAATAACTTCTATACTGCCCATCCTATCTCGTGGCCTAATCCGTCGCATCGCCTCGTTCAGACCGGAAAATAACCCCCAGTTCGCACAAGATGTCCGAGTCCACAGCAACAACGCCTCGCACCTCGATCGAAGAGTTGAAGTCACCGAGCCTTTTTTCATCCTCAAGATCTATCATATCCTTTTCGTCGAAACATACTTCACGGGTGGCTACCAAGCCGCGAAGTCTCTGGCGATCGTTCAAGAGACACGCGAAAGAACACCATGATACTCTGAATGCGGCGTATGCTACATACTATGGCCAGGGTGGCAGTCCACGGGAGAAAACAAACGGACCGAAGCAGGAAGTCTGGGAATACCGACGGGGTGGCCGTACGTGATTGTGGTGGCGTAAAGGCGCCGAGCAGACAGGGAAAAGGGCAAGTTGGTGGAACACTACATCAAGGCGTTGTGGAAATCTGTCTCATACTGGTTGCAATATGCAAATGGAGTCTGCGCTTGGTATCATTTTTTCTGAGCTCACACCGCTGTGGAAGGCAATTTTAATACCATTCGATGTTTTCTTGATTGATGTTGGCAGGCCGATCTGCAATAGTGGTTGTAGATGGAGGGTGATGACCGCTTACCTGCGACACGTATAGTGGCTGGGACATGTTCCAGATCCTGCCCTTCAAGGTCAACTTTCGAAGTGAAGCCTTATACTCAAATCAAGCGCACCCTGCAAGAATGACGCTTCTGTACTGTGAAGAAAACGAGAGCGATAACAAATCTGACATAGATCTCGCATCGCAGCTTCGGATCTGATCTGTTGTCTATTGAAGCTAAACCTAAATGATATGCAGTAACATAAATTCATTGTTGCGCGTCTACTCCAGTCCTTCAACACCTGTCTTGAGGCTATCAATTACATTCTGCATCAGCTCGTTATCTACGGCTCCCTCGACCCAACAGAAGTTCAACACAGCGTTCATATCACCGCCAGTCACTACGCTCACTGCAAAAGCACTAGTCACTACGTTTGGAGACTGGCTAAAAACCATCCGACCAACGCTCCAGTCATCCTTGTCGTCTGCTTGATTTTTCCAAACTCCCACACTAGATACCTCTGCAGTGGGGTTGCGCGGCTTGCCGAGCTTCTCGACCAAGAGCTGCGGCATTGATGCAACGTACTTCAGAAGTGCGGTCGGATTATCGCTACCAGCTTTGGCTACTTCAGCCGTTATTGTAGATTTCACGGCTCTTGCCGTTTCCCATGAGAAGTTCTGTAGGATGTTGGCCGTGTGCTCCATGGGCGAAGTAGACCTTTCATGAAGAAAATCGTATTGTCCAATAGCACATGTCATCTCCTTTTCTCCAATATTAAGAAAAGGTCTCATTGATATAGGGCCTTCGATTTTGAGTCGTTCGTGGTCCTCGGCTGAGAGATTGGTGAAGAGCGAGGCCGCTAATAAGCATTGCAAGGCCGCAGTTACGCTTGTCTTTTCCTTCCGGCAAATTAGGGCCAGCTTAGTTGTAGTTGTTTTGGAAAACACAAGCGTGCGATAGTGTACTCTGGGAAGGACTCTAACATCCTCTGGGACAGGATTGCCCGTCCACATCTTGGTGGGCTGTTTGGCGAAGACTGAGGGCAGCAAAGCACCCAGTATAGCCTTGCCAAAGAACGGCCACGATATCGGCATCGGGTGTAACTCCTCAAATGGCGGAAGCAAGGCCTCGGTTGGTGCTCTTACTATGGGGTCCACGCTGCCGTTGGCCTCTGCCGAGTTCAGACCAGCGAGGAATGTTTCGTGAAACAGGAATGCTGAAGCGCCGTCCGCAAGCGCATGGTGCCATAACCAAGTCGCAGTAAATTTGGACAGCTCCGATGACGACTTCAATACGATCAGCCGCCAGAAAGGTATGGAGCCCAAGTCCGCCTTGAAATCGCGGCTGTGCTGTTGCTCCAGTACTTTGTCCAGCTTCTCATCAGCCTCGCCATCGCTTGGAAATGGTGTTTTGCGTTCGTGAATCTCAACGCATGTTCTCAGATCGATTTCCGGCAGTCGCGCAAAGTAAACGTGTGGATAGGACTTGTCTTCGTCGAGCGCGATAGTGCTTAGATTTGGATGACTCGCGATAACGTGGCGCAGCGCATTGTAGACAAGGCTTTCGAGAGACGCCTGCGAACTTGTGGAAGTGCAGTATTCTGCAGTGAGCCCAACATTCTTGTAAAAGCCCAAATGGTGTCTTGCTGTGCTGTAGGTTTCGAGTCTGCCGCACTGGCGCAATCTCTCAAGGTCTTTGAATTGCACCATCTCAGCACTCGTCGCAATCGCAATCTTTATTCTAGCAAAGGGCGCTGAGCATTTTAAGGCAGCTTGCGGGCTCGCAAGCGCTGCTACATGGGGGATCGGGCACGAAGCGAGGGGAGGCCTGAAGGCGGCATCCCGACTGACTCGCGCCTGTTCCCGACGGGAAAG
The DNA here is from genome assembly GCA_004380135.1 of Stemphylium vesicarium. Classification (NCBI taxonomy): domain Eukaryota; kingdom Fungi; phylum Ascomycota; class Dothideomycetes; order Pleosporales; family Pleosporaceae; genus Stemphylium; species Stemphylium vesicarium. The sequence goes on along the minus strand of QXCR01000338.1, from coordinate 2,673 downwards.
CGGTTGATCGTATCAGTAATCACATTGCGATCGAGTCCTGCTGATGAGTTGATAACATCAAAAGGCAGGACACGGCTTCAAGATGAAGGGATATGTTCACGAGCTGCAGCTGAAGCGTTGGCGTTAACGTCAGAGTGAGGAGTCGACGGGGATACGATTGCCGGGTGGATCCTACTAGAGTAGTGGGGCAGCATGTGAGCCGTGACGGCATGTGAGCCACCCCAACACCATTTTGACGATAGGAAAAATGAGGCTATAGAGCCACACACAAAAGCTATTATTATAAGAAAACTTAGTATATTAATTTATAGACTATTACGCTTTATTTAAGCTATTCAAATCTCGCTAGTGTCTTAATTTGGCGGCCGCGCACGCTGATTTTAGGTGGGGGAGACGCAACTGCCGGACCAGCGTCAGGCTGGCTTATAGCAGCAATAGCACGACGACGCTTTGCTGTATTTTGATTAGGTTTGTGTGAGGCTACTCGCTTACCTCTATTGCCTCTATTATGAGATTTTTGTGTAGTTGCAGCTTCGCGTTGCAGCTGTTTGAGTGCCCGCTGCTTAGCTAGCTCTACAGCCCGCTGTTTTTTGGCCTGAAGCTTCTCTTCTTTTGCGCACGCTCGAGCAGCCTTTGCAGCGTCTGCTTGCTGCTTTTTGTATAATGTTGCCGCGGCCTTGACGTCTCTATCGTGAAGTTTTTGGAGTCGTAGCTGCTCAACTTCAGCCTCTTTTACTGCCTGGCGGGTGTTAGCCTCACGGAGCTTGCCTGGGCTCCAGAGACACGCTCCGCCGTGGTACTCGTGCTCGGGTTCGAGTAGTAAAGTTATGCTCTTAGTTATACACTTTCTTTTAGTATTAAGCGCGTCTCTTAGTAACTTATTCTTATAAGAGAGTAGGTTATTATTAACCTATAGTAAGTAGAGACTCTAACGTACTTCATAAGCGAGTGGCCGGCACAAGCGAGTGGCCGGACTTTGCCAAGACCTCACCAAAACCACGACTGTGCACGACCGTACGACACTATCAAGAATAGTAATTTGTATTTATAGTAGGCTAATCTATTTAGAATCTTCTACTTTATCTAGCTTATATATATATAAGTTATATTCTATCTCGCTATAGCGTCTATAGCGTCTTTAAGATAGTTTACCTACTTTAACGCGTACCCTCTTCTTTACCTTCTTTTTATTATTACGCGCTCTAAACTCCTTTAGAGTTAATAGTTAGAGACTATTCTTAACTATAAGTAACTTCTTCTTTTATACCTACTTTCTTTTATATAATTTACGTTACGTAGTAGCCTTATTAGGTATTTTAAGCTTAGTAATACGCTTTTATAATAATACTAAAGTATACGCTATTATCTCTACGCCTTTAAAGAGGCTTTTTACTATCTTAACTATTAAAGTAGGTAAGTTATCTATATACCTCTAAAACCTCTTAAGAACTAGCTTTATTTAAGATCTTAGTTCTATAGTATTACTTAGAGTTTACGACTACTAGAGACTATTTTTAATAGTAAGTAATAATAGAGTATATAGGTAGACGTTAAGCATTAATATAATAGCCTCTAAATTAAATAGAACTAAGCTAGCGCTGCGAAAGCCTTTTAAGATATTACTCTTTATAATAGTAGTATTAAAAGCGGCTTTAAAGCACGGCAAGAACTCTATTTTAGTAATATAAGTAATCTTATTACGCATTAGCTTCTTAGCTTAGCACCTATACGCCTTCTTTAATAGCGCAAAACACCCAACGTCAAGCGGCTGCAGTAGGTGCGACGAGTGAGGAGGCATGTAGAGGGTGATTATCTTCTTCTCCTCGCTGTTATACAGGGTTCGGCGATACTTCTCTGGTCCTGGTCCGTACTAAGGCAGGTGAGGTATTGTATGGTGGTAGGCCCGTAGAGTTATCTAGCGACTAAGTAGGATAGTAGGTATTTAGGTAAAGATAATTTAATTCTATATAAGCGATAGAATAACTAGTTAGTAATCTAGGTAAGAGATGTAACTATAAGAGTTAACTATAACGAGAGAAATAATAAAACCTTTCTATCCTTATATCCTCATCGCTAAGTCTATTGCTATCCCGTCCATCCCTCGGGTGCGTCCTTCCGTGGGATGGTTATGATGGTGGTCTATCCCTTCGCTGCCTGCCATCCCTGTCTTGGCGGGATGGTCATCCTTGGCGGGATGGCACATCACGTGACCTGCGCGCCCCGCGCTGATCATTAACCTTCGGCTTGTGCGACTGTTGGTGCCAACATCGCATCCTTCGACCGGGAGAGGCCTTTGCTTGTTACCTGTAACACTACCTCCCCTCTTAGGGTCATCGTCTCGATACCCTGGGTTATCGTTTTCCCGTGCCGCGCCGTTGAGTGCGGGCTGCATATAAGGCTTCGGCAAGCCCGTCGCGGTGCGTCTTCCTTGTTCCTCATGCCTTCCTAGCCATGCCCAAGATCCAATCGTCCCGTCGCAACCGTTCGCAGACCTCGACTTCCGAGCGTCGTGCTCGTGCTGACCGTGTAAGGGAACAGGGTCTGGAGATGACATTCCGGTGTAAGCGGTGCGAGGAGAAGAATCTTCGCTGTTTTGTGGACACTGCAACTGGTCGTTGCGCCGGTTGCATTTCCGTGAAGGCGGAGTGTAGTCTCTTCGTTTCCGAGGAAGAG
>QXCR01000337.1:0-14756 GCA_004380135.1 Stemphylium vesicarium | reverse complement strand
CGGCTCGCGTCGGTGGCCTTTTGGGCCTGGTGCACCACTCTAGGGCCCTGTCCAAAAGACATACTGACGAGTGAGTCGGATCGAAGGGGGGGGGGGAGGAAAGAAGGGAAGACGAGTGAATATGTGGGGGGTTAGTTTGAATGAGACTGTTTGGATGGAGGAAAGGCCGCCTTGCCCTGCTCCTTGGACGTGATGATGACTGTTTGTAGGCTAACACACTGCAATGATACAGGTTGAAGGCCAATCGAGATTCAAAAGAAGCGCAGGGCATGATCCGGGGAATTCGCCAAGGACTGACCCAAAGCACAGGAATGCATGATCGGATGCTTTGATAACGGCCCATTGCCAGCCCAGACAACTACAAGTAGTTGCCAAGGTGTTACTGCTCATCAAAATGCAGAAAGGTCGCGTTTTCCCATGGACAGTTCGATTCCTTGGAATGGTATCGCGCGCAGCAAACTATACTTTATCGTTCTATCGTATGCAGCAACTATGGTTTCTCGGTGTTACTCCCACGACTCTTCCTCGGTTTCGTCGCCAGAATCCCATGATATGCAGGCAATGCATTACCCTAGTAATCTTTCGCGCAGTCTAAGCATACACCCTTCTCTTGCTACGTTGGAGGCTCGCCGACTTGAGGGACTTCGGATGTCGTCCTTCCTGCAGTAACGCAACAAGCTATTGCCATCAGCCAGCATACGAACATGTGAGCAGAACGCCAATTGGAGACTCGACGTCATTGCAACCCTCTACAAAACGGTAGTAGGTCACAAAGACGTCATCGGAAGGTGCGTACTACATTGGACCCTTTCTGCTTATCTTATCGCAAACCCACATCATCGTCATTAGTACACCTTAGCCACGACAACCGCGCCACGATTCCGTCCATCTTAACAACATCATATGCCCTTGTCAACGCCCATTTCACGCGTTGACGAGGATTTTAAACACCCCTCCAACACGAGGCGTGTGAGTCTGCGCACCTTCCCCATGCATCGCTCGCTCGAGCGGCGAAGCGGGGCTACGGAACCCTGGAGCTGCGCGTTGCGGGGCAGGCCTCATAATGATGATGTCTAGCGGCTTTGCCATTGCCCTCGAACTTGTCAATCAAAACTAAATCCAGGTACTCTAACAAGACAGTCGAGAGCCTCTTCTACTCATCAGATTGTGGAAACCCGACAGCCTTTGGCTTACTATATTTCCTTCGTATCACTCCTAAATACGATACCGACCATGTCCGCCGCGCAAGCCCTCCGCGAAAAGCAGGCCCCGATCAAGGATGGCTACCGCAACGACCCATCGTCGGCCGTCGTAACGTTGAAATCCACGGGCTCGCTAGACGACCACTCGATTACCTGCAAGCTCTCGGACAGCTCGGCCGTCAAAGAAGCGCATCGCGTTGCGGGTCTGCATCAGAAAGCGGGAGGAGACGATCCGGCGATATCAGGCGAGCTCTGCTCAGGCGACATGCTACTCGACGCGCTCGTCGCCTGCTCGGGCGTCACACTGAAAGCCGTGGCCACCGCACTGGGCATCCCCATCGCATCCGGCACTGTGACTGCGGAGGGGGATCTGGACTTCAAGGGGACGCTGGGTGTGGATAAGACGGCGCCCGTGGGTATGACGGGCATACGGTTGGAGTTTGCGGTTCAGTTCGGGGAGAGGGAGGATGGCCGTGAGGTTACGGAAGAAGAAGTGGAGCGGCTGGGGAAGCTGACGGAGAGGTATTGTGTTGTGCTGCAGACGCTGGTACATAAGCCGAGCATCGCGGTGAGGTTGGCTGGAAAGGGCGGAGGCAAGGAAGAGGAGGGAGTCATCAGGGAAGTCTCGCACAAGAGCGAACTGTAGTGATTGAGGTTATACTTGGCCAATAAATTCGCATCTACCTTTGTATTTGCCTGGGCACGTTGCAACTCGATCTTTCTTCTCATGCCTGTCTACGATTGACGTGGACGCCATAACAACTTCTCACAGCACAAAGACATCAAATTTCTTAACGTATGGTTCAACTATTACACCCCATCTCTATGGAAGCAACTAACGTATAATCTAACGACCCAAGGTATCCATCTCAAACACCAAACAAGAATGATATCACGCAATCAAAAACCCGCCTGATCCAGCCCTTTCCCCCTACGGCTTCACGCAAGCTACCATGAGCTTCTCGTAATCACCCCGCGTCTCGCCCTCTATTCTCTTGACGAGATCCTTCTTGTACAGCTGCTTGAACGCGTTGCTGATGGCGTTCATCAAATTCCTGTCCCAGTGGCAGCGCACAACACGCTGTACGAGGAGCTCGTCCTTGGTACCTATGCCGGCCATGGCCTCTTCCAGTCGAATGGCCTCAGCTTCCGGCCGATTGACAGCGCGGCGCACAAGCAGACGGAGCGCGTCCTCCATGTGGCCTGAAAAGGCAGACTTGAGCACGCCGTCGAGCGGCTTCTGGAAGCGCTGTTGGTAGGCTTGCGAGATGGCTCTGAGCTGCGCGTCGTTCTTGCTAGTGAGAATCTGGCATACTTGAGGCACGTTCTTGCTGGCGAAGCCGCCCAGACCGGCCTGGAGGTCGGTCACGGCCTGCTCAATCTCTTGCGGGATGACGGGATGCGAGTCTTCAGCCCGGCGAGCGGAGATGATCATGTCGTACATTTGCTCGGTGCCGGCGCTGAGATCGCCTTGGAGGTCTTTTTGGAGAGATCGCTTGAAGAGTTCCTGGTACTTTTGCTTGATGGCGTTGATATCGGCATTGCTGCGGCCAATCAGGATGTCGTCGAGGATGACCTCCTTGGTGCCCATGCCCTTCATCGCTTCCATGAGGTTAAAGCAGTCGGACACCAGAGGTCCTCGCGCAATCTCGATCAAGCCCTTTGAGAAGTAGCCGCTGGTTTCCTTCTCGAGGTCTTGTATCATGTTCCGCATCAATCGCTGGTCGTACTGCGCGCGGATGGTGCCAATCAAAACTGGGTCCTTCTTCGCCAGAACTGCAATCAGCGCCTTTTCATCCGTGCCGAAGCCCTTCATCGCTTTGCGCACGGCTTCGACATCCTTCATCATGTCCATGTTGGCCATTTGCTGTCCATATCCTAGAGAGGGCTGCGTTGGTGGGCCGCCGTAGCCCGGTTGGGGAGCATACTGGCCTTGCGGTGGGGGAGCATTGTGCTGTCCTGGGGGAGGACCCGGAGGCGCACCATATTGCCCTTGGGGTGGCGCGCCGTATTGTCCTTGAGGCGGCGGCGCACCGTACTGTCCTGGAGGAGGTCCTGGGGGCGCACCATACTGACCAGGCGGTGGTTGTTGATAATGTCCTAGTGGAGGCCCAGGGGGAGGAGCATAACCCTGTGGGGCGCCATATTGACCTTGGGGTGGGCCGTACTGGTTAGGTGGCGGTGCGCCGTACTGGCCCTGAGGTGGCTGGCCGTAGCCCTGCTGTTGGTAGCCTCCATATTGTTGATTCTGCATTGGTGGTTGATGATAGCCTTGCTGAGGGGGTTGATACTGATGTGGCTGTCCGTATCCTTGGGGCGGAGGGGTCTCTGTAAGATATTAGTACAGATCAAATGTCAGCGCCAAGCGTCCACTAGATGGAGGATTCCATGATCGCCGGGCTGTACAGTGAGGAGCTAACGACTTACGGCCCGGGTACTGTTGCTGATAACCACCTGGTGGTTGGTTGTAGTATGACATGTCTGGCTAAATTCTCGCAGGTAGGATGCAGGAGGTGTCGGAAAAGGTAAGATCGACTGCGAAGCCACAGTAGAGATTGATATGGGAGGGAGAGGGGAAACGCTTCTAATTGCCTTTTGAAAAGCGGTTGCGCCCAAGAATGTGATCACAGTGGCTGAGTCTATCGCTCCGCCTTTGAGTGGTGGGGTAGAGCAAGGGAAATAGTGACGAAGACGGCCTTGGCATCGTCAGCGGAACGCCTGAGTGGTCGCTAATGCGAACACCTGCCGCGTGGTTGGTAAGGCAGCGGTCCTCGGCTACCCAACTCGCGGAAAACCCAAGCTTGGAAGTGGCTGCATCGTGGCAATGCATGCTAAAGTATATCGACACAGCCTCGGAGGCGTACCTAATTGTACGCGAATGGTGTGCATGTGGACAGATTTCGCTGACGAGGTCCTTGGAGACTGTGGCGTAGCGGGTGACTTATGGATCAGAGCAATGTCATTCGCGACATTATTAAAGAGGCAGTCACAAACACTACTGTCGGGATATGAAGGGTACTCGCAAGCGCATCATGTCCTCATACGCGTTTGTTGTCCATGCTCTCAAACATCAAGCAGTAGCCTCTGGCATATGTAATTTGCAAAGAATACTTTCAACGCCTTGGAATGTTTACAACAATTCGCAATCCCCAAGCATGTCCTGATGGCGTCCGATGCAGGGCTGAGCCAAGCCCATGTCACAGCGCTAGGTTGAACCAAAGATCGACAAACCTCCAGTTCTCTCCACCAACAGCATGCGTCCTCTGCACACCATCTAATTTTCACCAACATCAGGCACCCCAACGCTTTTCCATCCCGTCGGTGAACCCTCGGCAAGTGCAATGACATCATATGCCGACATGTGCGTTGCCCCATGTGTCTTCGCCGCCCTCACGCAACGATTATGCACATCACGAGCGAGGCTTGGCGGCCTAACTGAATCATGAATGAGATACGATTTGGTGCAGGGAGTCTCCGCGCGAAAAGATGGTCCACCAAATTGAAATGTTGATACGCTCATGTGGACGTCAGCTCGGCCAGAGACAGAAGTGAACCGGTGAAGCCTCATATATATATTGCAGCCAAGGCCGCGAGGCTGGATGAGAACAACACACATCGAAACCTGTTACGACGACATATGCACGCTGCGACCAACCGTTCCATAAACTACCACCCATCCGCTTTCGATCACCGTCGAGACGCATCAAGACCAGCCGCATACGCCATACGGCCCGCCGATCACCAAACCTTGAAACAGGGCCAAGGGCACACGGCACAAGGCCACCACACTCATCCCATTGAGCAGAAACGCAGATATAAACGCCACCACGGCCCGTCGACGCAGCAACCTCTTTCGTGGTGTCCATACCACTCCACCATGTCTTCCTACGGCTCCAACAAATCAGGCCATCTCGGCCCGCAATACCAGCAACAACAACCACCGTACCCCACAACGCCGGGCCCCCCATCCCAGCCCCAGAACTACTTTCCCCCGATCCCAGAACAGCAACAACCAGTCTACTCGTCGTCGCCAAACCAACCAACGTCTCCATACGCCACGATGCCAGAACCAAATGTAGGCCGTCGTCGCACTTCATCGTCGTCGTCGTCGTCGTACAACCCTCAACTCCAACCACAGCCTCAAACCCATGCCATGCCCATGCCCATCCGCCAGCCGGATCCGCACCAGTACCAACACCCCGCTGCGTCATACCCGCCCCCGGTCACCTACGCGCATCAGGCGCCGGTATACGCGCGCTCGACGTCTCAGCAGAGTCATTATAGTCAGCATGGCGAGCATGCGCATCATCCACATGCGTATGCGGATGGAGAGGACAAATATGAGAATCATCATCATGGTCATCATCATGGGGGGCTGGATCCGGAGACGGAGAGAGAGTATAAGAGGCGATACGCCAAGGACAAGGAGTTTGAGCGCAGGCCCACGCTTGGGGGCAGCTTGTTGAGTATGGTTGACAAGGTTGGGAAGGCGTTTGGGTCGGAGAGGCATTAGCAGCGTCATAGGTTCGCTGCGGCGACGAGGATATGGTTGACGGACGGTGCTGGGCGCCGGTAAGAGAAGTTGGCGATTTGATGCATGATGTGATACCCCGGGATTTCCTTTCATCTTGTACTTTTCCTTCAGTCAAACATATACATTATTTACATTTCATCAAAACCAAGAAACAATTCAAACGTATTAATTCGATAAATTGCCATTTGTCTAAACCATAAAAAAATCAACATTGACGCATTAATATTCCAGTTCATTTCCCATCTTACAAGATAAAAGAAAACCATCCCTCAAGAAATGCTGTCGAACAAAATGTACGCCAAAAAAACCACCAAGAATGCCAGACTTTTCGTACTTCAGCGCTTGAAGCCGAATTTCCGAAGCGGGTATGCGTGTGTTGGAGTCCACCTAGCATTATTATGCCTCATTTCCCTTGGGTTGCAGATTGTGCGTGCGGACAGGGTAAAAAAGTATCGGCCCGCACCGCATCCTCTGCAGCGCATGATGCAGTTCCTCTGCACGATCGAAGCGCGTCGCGTGGATGTATGCTTGCTTTCTGTGCCTGCTGTATTGCGCTTTATACGTGTAGAGCCAATGTGGCTTCGTGCGGTCGGTATCAATGATCGCGTAGGGAGCCGCTTCAGTTGAAGGTTTCGCCAATGTGGCGCAGGTTCTCGGGTTTCCAGGTTCCTGTTTGCTGGTTAGTATTGAAAAGACTTGAAGGAGGTGTGATGTCTCGGCTGCGTACCTTCAAAGTTGTGCTTGACATAGGCCATTGGGTCGTCGTCTTCACCGGCACCCATGGTCTTGATACCAGGGCTGAAGCTGGTGATGGGAAGGACAATGACATCGCCGACCTTCTTGGGGGCCTTCATTCCGGTAAAGTTCTCCCAGGTAATGTTGCCCTTGCTTGTGCTCATGTCAAAGTAGTCGGGGTTGTTGAAGTAGGAGAAGATGGTGTCGGTCCAGACGGCGGGACCAGTGAACTCAATGATGCCCTCATGGTCCTTGCTAAGCTTTCCAGCGCGCTTGCGGCTCAGTGTCTCCTCGGTGATCTTGGATACAACGTCTACGAGGACGGGGTGGCCGGGCTTCGCTTGGATGGTCCACTGGCAGAACTGGACACGACGAGAGTACCACTTGGCCCAGTCTGGGCGATCGGGGTCTGCCTCAATACCAATGACCATGCCGTATGTGTTTGCAGGCACGTCAGAGGGAATCCAGTCCGCCGCTGGCTTCAAGGCCGATGTGTCAATGTCCGAGTAGATGCCGCCGCGGGCGAGCAGGATGAGGTAGCGGAAAAAGTCTGCTTTAAGGACAGGTACGGGCAGGGCGTTGTAGGCTTCAATTACCTCGGGGACAGAGGCGTAGAGGTGCTTGATCAGGTGGGTCGCAACGTTGTCGGTAATGACCTCGTGAACAAAGGAAGGGTGGTGGATGGTCCAGCTGGCCTCTGGCTCGCGGAACATTTCGTCAAATTCGCCCTGGGAAGGATTGTACTTCCACGTCTGCCAGATGTATGCGGGAGTCTTGGAGTCGACGTCGTAAGGGAATTGGTACTCGAGCTGCTCTGAGAGGGGCTTCTTGCGCAGGTCGTCCATGCTGACCTGCGTCTTGGGCTTCTTTGGCGGCGGCGCATCGGGCGTGTTGAAGGACTTGTCGGCCTTCTCCTCGGCCTTGAGTGCCTCTTGCGCCGCCTTCTCCTTCGCCTCCTTATCCTTTTGTCTGCCTCTTTCCCTGTCAGCCGGATTTACCCAGGCGGTCGGCCGGGGCATGTCCTTTGCATTGCGGTAGTTGGGCGTTGTGCTACCGTGGTGCTGCGACTTGAAGATGAAGAATAGCGTCAGGCAGGCGAGCGAAAGCACAAGGGCTTTCTTGAAGGTAAGCATCGTGGTCGGGCGCTTGCCAGAAGGCGGCGTGGGAGGAGCGCAAGGGGAAAAATGAGGATGCGCGGCGTTCTCGATGGCGGCGTCGGTGGTGTACAGGTGGAACGCGGGAGGGCCTAGGGAAGACGGTATGGGAGCAAAGGGAGGGCGTGGCTGAGATTTTTGAGGTACAAGGTGGTATCCGACTTTCTGCTTTGGGCAGTCTTGACCTTGCAAGGGCGTCGGCGAGGGAGGGCGAGTGCGGGAGATGGACAGGGAGACGGCAAGCGCTGGAAATGAGAGGTGGAACAAGCAATTCAGCAAACACGAGGAAAGAACGAGCGACAGACGACGGGATCAAGGGCTCGAGGACGCAGTACCGCTTACTACTATTAGGGAACGCGTAGTGGGCGCGGCGACATGGCGGGCTTTTTGAATCAAGAGGCCCCAAAAGAGCCCAGAAGGCCACGCAAGGATGCGATGGGTTTCAGAACTTCTATGCTGCGCTAGTGTAGCTAGTGCCGCCTGTCGTCGACGAAGCTTGTGCCAAACGAGTTCGCGCACCGAGTCTCCTCTTCAACAAGTCCCTATCCCTAGAGCCTGCTGCTTCTATTACGACACCCCGGGCGATCTTGGTCCCTCTCCATGGTCTCCCATGACTCTGCCTGTGCCGGGTGGAGAGTCCGCTCATGACAGATATACAGCTCCTGCTTATCACAGCCCTTCACGCACTAGCTGTTCGTGGCGGCGGCGGCGGCGGCGTCGTGCAGTGCAGTGCAGGCCATGGCAACGGCGACGCCACCTGTCTCCTCGTCAGGGCTGACGACTACCTGCACATGATGCAAACATGCTTTCCGCCGGCCCTCAAACACCATGACTTGTAAGGTAATGGAAGCATTACTTCTGCTACACCCCCTCTCTCGCACTGTTCACTGCGGGCTAGATTGATCGCGTTGACGCGCGTCGGCTCTAGGCACGGAAGAATAAGATGAAACGCCGTGTCCTACCTCTTTCGGCCTAGCTCTCCCGCTGCCATCTACCATGAAGCAGTCGTTCGTTGGATGCCGTCGTGCACCACTGCAGAATGCTATAGATACCTGCAGCTGCGTAAACGAATACCCGCATCCTGCGAGCTTGAATGGCCAAGCTTGTAGGCTGCAAAAAACACGCTTCCGCTAAAATCGAGCTTACTGGTCAGACTTGTCATGCTTATCGCGACAATGAACCGTCATCCACGTCATGGAACCGCCTACTGTACCTCCGCCATGTCCGCCCGCGCGTTGCTTACACATACATGCTCTTCCTTCTTGGGGTGCTGCATCCCTCAATCGCTGCATCGTAATTGAGTCTCGACCTTTGCTATGCATTCGAACACGAAATTCATCCCATCTCGATGCGCAAGATGGGTCCTAGCACGGGAGATAATCTAGGCTATTCGGCAGTAGAAGATCCGGTACCCTTGCGCCCAGCTACACTGTACCAGGGTCTCCCATCGCCTATCTTACATGCCAGAACGCCTCCCTCTTTTGGGCAACGGACAGCTGACTACGGAAACTATGCTTCGCTGTCAATAAAAGACACGATTGCTACGTGCATCAGAACCGCTGTGCATCACACTTTCTCTGCAGCCAGCCACAAAGACCTTAAAATTGGTGCATTTCAAGTCCGCAACCCTCTCGCGATTTGGCCATGATGATTTAATCTCCCCCGTTCTTGGCACATTCTTCCCCTTAAAACGAATCGAGAAGGAGATCTTCATCTCCACTCTCTCTCTCTCTCTCTCTCTCTCTTCGCATTATCCTATGGAATAATCCCGGGAAACACGGTCTTCACCTGTACGAAAGGTCAAACCATCTCATCTTTCTTCGGTCACCTGTTCTTCCGTACGCGTAATCTTCTATCGCTGTTACGAAAGTCTTGTCAGCGCAAAACGTTACAGCTTCATCAGGTCACGGTTTCAGGTACCCGCGCGCACGCGTGTGTTCGGGAACTTTTCTTTCTTTACGGAAAAGGAAAACCTCGCATTCCCGTCCGTCGCGGCAAGAAGCAAACAGCACTGCAGCGGCACCCTTCCGTACAATGACGCTCGTACAATCCAATCCGTCTTTTCTTTTCGCATCTTCCTCACTATTATTAAACCCTATATTTAGCCTTTACCTTCATGCACGACCGTTGGCCTGATATACCTTGTTCCTTCCGCCATGACCTTTTCTCACCGTCAAGCTTCTACAAGCAACCTATTCTAGACTTGTACACACGGGTAACATGCTGAGACCATGTAGCGCGATCCAGACTACATGTGCCACCGGGACTACCCATAGCTGCTACAACCTTTTCTAGTCTAGGCCGAGTCAAGTAGCACCGAAACAAAGTGGATTGGGAAGAGATAAGCGTCATCTCGCTATACGAAGTAAGTAGCGTAGCGCCTCAACAACGAACTTGTTCATCAGGATAGAATGGAAGAGGGGGGTTTTTTTTTGCCCCTTTCCTTCAGGGGGAGGGGAACATGACAAGAGGGTTCGGAAGCTTGCTGCAAATTCTGCGGTGCTTGTTTTGTCTGGCTGCGATTGAACTTTGTTTTCAACTAGGCAATCTTCTCGCCTCATGCAATTCCCCATCCGAAATCTATGCGACACCATCCGCGTTCGGCACGTCTTCGCGTGGCTTGAATGTCCATGGCGACTAGCCTGGCTACTTTTTCTCTGTTCACCCATTCTGCGACGGCGTGGCCTGTATCATGCTGATTCAATCGCCATTTGACGTCTTCTTTGTCTTTGTTGTCTCTTAGCCAGCGCAGCAATTGCACAGGAACTATACCCGCAGGCATGTTCTGCAAGCTCTGGCTGTCGCTTGGTATCCAGCCTTGGAAGATGTTGATATATGTGATGCGCTGCCATGCCGTGTTCCAATCGGGCCCGGGTATTCCGTTTTGGGTACTCCATTCTTCTGTGGTCAGTCCTGCATCCACTGGTGACCTTCCCGGGTGTGATGTCAGCGCTTTGAGCCAATTGCAGCCTTCTAGGTCCAGCCATTGTAGCGAGTAGGTGTCTTTGGATAGACGCCGCACGATGTTTGTGGCTTCGTGCCAGTCATCATCTAGATCGGAATAGAAATGCGATCCACCCAACGATACGCTCGTGTGCTTTGAAACCATGGATGTGGTATTCGCATTAGGTGTCATGGACGGCCGGGGCCAGTTTGCGAGCGAAAGATGCGTGATCTTGTTGAGGTATGGAGAGACCCGAAGCAATTCCGGCCACGAAGCCCATTGTCCGGGATTAGCGAGGGACAGTCGGCTGAGATTAAGGAAATGCGGAACCTGAAGCTTCGCTGCTGGTATTGGCGGAGCTGGTGTCCCGTCGTCTACCTCTTCTTCCCAGGAATCAGCCACGTCGTCACAGATGCGTAGTGCTTCCAGATCCACTGTCGGCACCACACTCGGACGCTTGACGCACTTTCCCAGATCGCGAAGTGTGAAGTTCTCGTTCAACAGCCCCGATAGATCCAGGAATTGTACCTCGTCCCAGTCTGCCGTCCCCCCATCTTCATTCTGGAATAATATCTTCAACGACTTAAAGTCCAAGCATCCTCCCTCCCCATACAGCGTCAGGTAGGTTATCAAGGATTCCTTGAGTAATATCGGTAATGATGGGATGTAGTGTTGCTCGTATTCGGAAAGCTCTCGCCAATGTAGCGCAAGCGTTCGTAAGCATTGATGGACAAGGCTTCGCGGGTGAGGTATGCGCTGTCATGAGTAAGAAGCCTGAATTGCAGCATTAAGTTTGGGGCAACACTCAAATGCTAGTGTTGGATCTGGGTAGGGCAACACACCTTTCTCTCTTCATCCGTGGCCCGCGCCAATGTGCCAAACCTGACTGTGTTTCTCTCAGCGCCCCCCTTCTTCTTCTTCATATAAGACGGCGCATGTCGGCTTGTCTGCAGCCAGCTCGTTGGCGCAGCTGGCCCTGGTGGCGGCCTCGGGCCTCCCGCAGTCCGGCGCATCCTCGTATTGGCCTTTGGTTTTGGAGCATTAACTTCGGGTATGTGTAGGATGCGCCGTAGCTCGGGCGGGACGGTACGGTTGCTTACTGCCGAGGTGAGCTCATCTCTTTGCTGTGGTGTTGCTCGCGGAGCCTGTTCGAGACGGAGCCGTTGTATGCGCTGGTTGACGGTTTGGGGCTCCGAGGATGTGGATGAGGATGCCGAGGCGCGCGAGCTTTGCAGCGAAGGGTGAACGTAGGATGGTTTTGCTGTAGTGTATGATGGCGTATGCTTCTTGGGCATGGCGCCAGTGATGAACACTGTCTATGCGCTGTAAGGATTGGTGTCTGGTACCCTATATGAGTGATGGCAATGTAAGCGGGGTGATCAAATCAAGGCTGTGCCTGAGTGAGTCAGGCAGCTATGACTGTATCAATGGATATTCCTGAAGGGGACACGTCCGATGCAACAGGACGTAGTAAGAAGCGACGGTGGTGGTGGTGTGTGTGACTCAAATGCGCTGCGAGCATGCAGAGCCGTTGGTGAGTCTTCTGCTCGCCCGTCATCGCGCCACCTCGGCTCCGCCATGTGGCGCGCCTATACGCCTGCGCGCGCACGCGTTAGAGCTACTGCAGGTCCATGGCTGCATAGTCGACATTTCTAAGCCATCAAGTGAGTCACTCTACGCCATGGACTCTACAATCGATACCTCCGGTGTTACTTCCAAAGCGTGGCTGCGGCGCGGGCCTGGTGTTCGGTTTAGGCCCCCCAATCCTCCAAGCCGTACAAAGGGATAAACGTATTAAAAAGATTCCAGGCCGCCTGTCACGCTAGGCCGTCGCCAGAACTGACATATAAGGACCCCAAGGTCCGGGGACGTTGCTCTCGGTCCTCTACTCCTTGCGCCCCTGTCCAACGCTGGCCGCCATCGGCTTACGCATGCCTCTACCATTCACAGGGAGGTATGGCCATCTGTCAAGATGGCACTAGACCTATCAGTACCCCGATGAACGCATTGTGCGCCGAGGACGATATTTCCGTTGAGCGCATCGATCCAATCTCACAAAACAAACAATCTGATCAGGGGAATGGCAGAGCAACCCATGTCCCCGGGGGTTTCTTACTCGCGGACACGATGCATTCGTCCGAGGTTTGCAAGGCTGAGTACTGCTGTTTTCATACCGCGTCGATTGCGAAAGTCCTGAGGTCGCTGATTATTCATTCCTTGCCATGTCAGTAATCACACGCCTCCACTTGGCTCCTCCCAGGCTTCTTCGAGGCTTCGTCACGAGTACGAAGCGTCGGCCAATGCCCTTGCTAGTGGCTAATTTTATCTTCGTCAGCCACGGCAGCAGATCTTCACCGGGCAGGAGCCGCAGTGGTGGAGCCTCAGCTCAGGCCCCTTCGTACCCACCTCATTCCTCAGCGCGCCTTTGCTCCTATCTTTTTTTCTTTGCACCTCAACTACCCGCCATTTACGATGACATGACCTGCCTTTCCCCATTTTCCTTCCCCATTCAAACTTTTCAATAGCGATGCGACGATACCCTTGAACCACTTTTTCTCCAGACAGCCCGCTCCTTCACCAACTATGCATATCTCGCCTTCGCGCACCGTCATAGGCTTTGCCGTCTTTATTGCCATCAGCTTCTTCTACACCATCAACTCGATATCTGCGCGCGACCCGACGTCCATTTTCTTCGACCCACGGAAAGGCTATACTCCGCGATATTCCGCTGTACGGCGACAACAAGCCGAAGCCTTTGTGTCCGCCTACAACCCCGCCAACGTTGTCAAGGCCGGGCCTGAGAAGCAGAGGAAGCTGTGTGTGGGCATACCCTCGTTCAAAAGGGAAGGCACGCAATACCTGCCGGATGCGGTCGGCTCACTACTGGAGGGTCTGACACCCGAGGAACGCCAGGAAATCTACTTCATCGTCTTCATACCGCACTCGAAGCCCGAGATACACCCAGCATACAACGAGGAATGGCTGGCTGGGCTGACGGATGAAGTCTTGACCTACGGCTACGGCTTTGATCGTATGCAATACATCCGGAACCTGGAGACGGCACAGAAATTTGACGAAAAGGGCCTTTTCGACCACACATACCTCCTGGACAAGTGCAGAGAGCAGTACACACCGTACATTGCCCTTTTCGAAGACGATACCGTAGCCGTTGATGGCTGGTATCACCGTACAATCGCCGCAATTGATGAAGCTGAGCGGCAAGCGGCGGAGCAGCGCGCCAAACCCGACTTCCTCTACCTGCGACTGTTCTACACCGAAGAGTTCCTCGGCTGGAATTCTGAGGAATGGAGCATGTACCTAACAAACTCCATCTATGTAGCCCTCATCCCCACAGTTCTCATCCTCCTTATGCGCTGCATCCAGCCAACCACGAAGCTGTCCATGGCCCTTGCCACCCGCCGTACCTTCCTCGCAGTGTACGCCACACTCGCCGTCCTCATCCTACTTTTCTTCGCCTTTGGCCGCATCACCGTTCAGCCCATGCCAACGGGTGTGCACGAAATGCCCGCCTTTGGCTGCTGCAGCCAAGCGTTCGTCTTCCCCAACGTCAAGGCCGGCGAGCTCGTCGAATACTTCAAAGACCGCCACCTGGGCTACGTAGATGTTTTAACGGAAGACTTTGCGGAGGAGCGAAACGAGTTGAGATATGCCATTACACCGAGTCTAGTGCAACACGTAGGCAGGACGAGTAACGAAGGCGACAATTACGGTCCCATCAGTAAATGGGAAATGGCCATGGTAGAGAAAGTGTGGAGTTTTGCCTTTGAGAAGTTTGACTGGAGGGCGTTAAGGAGGGAGCATAACGAGGTTGCGAGACTGAGAGGGGAGCTCAAGGTGGTGGATGCGGGGAAATAAAGGGAACACTGTGGAATGCATCCCCCATGTTGTTTATGAAGCGCTTTTAGACTTTTTTCTGTTCTATAGTTTATGTATATACCCATGATTTGATAATGCATCGCACTTCATTTCAAGCAAAAAATATATATTCATAAACGCCACATCGCCAAGCTAGGTAGAGCAGAAGATAGTTCAACCTATCCATCTCTCGCGCTTCTCACTAACAGGGTATCCATATCTCGGCCGTTATTAAGCCATAATTCATATCCTCCATAGTCCCCTAAACCATGGACAGAATGAAACTCCGCCTATTGAACTCCATCACAATG
>QXCR01000336.1:0-14787 GCA_004380135.1 Stemphylium vesicarium | reverse complement strand
GAGGAATAGGGCCGAAGGTCTATTGTTCGATCCCCCACAAGGCCAGTTTCAGCATAAGCCGGCTTGTTTAAGCTGAAATACGCCGTTATGGAGCATAACGCGGTATTGTGAGCTGCTGGAGGGTCTAGTATTGCCTGCCTGTCTGTTATAGGCATGCGCCTGGTGGCCTGCGCGAGAACGCCAGCGCCTGAGGGCATGCGCTATAAAGAAGGGGGATATTGTCAGGCCGGGTCAGGCCAGATGACGATATATACTATCCTGCACCATGATCAGTAGTTCACTGATCATACGTACCTTTTTGGTTGCATGGCGTAGTGGTGCAGGGCTGCGTCCTGACAGTATTACTTAATAATTACTTCTTATAATTCTTTTAGTACCTTATTAGTAACTTATATAACTAGGTTTAGCGTCTTCGCTAATTCTAATAATCTATCTTTATAGTGTATAAGTATTGCGGATTTATTAATTATCTTTATTCCTATAATATTATATCTATAGCTAAGGGCGTTAGCCCTACTATTATCTTTTCTTAGTATAAATATAATTTTAAACTTATGTTATCCTAATTTCTATAACTATTAAACTTATTATTTATTAAGTACCTTAGTAGTTATAAACGTAACTAAGTTCTTATAATCTAAGAATATTATAAGTTCTAAGTAACTCTTAGCGTATACTCTCTAATACTTTAGATAGGCGATAATAGCTAATAGCTCCTTATTATAAATGTCGTAGTTCTTCTCTAGTCCTAAAAGCTTGCGTGAATAATAGGCTATAAGATGCTATTAGCCTTTATATAATTAGCTAGCATATCCTTCTAGTGCGAGATCTAATAAGTTAGTCTTAAAGCGTAAGGGTTACCCTAATTAGAATATACAGAAGTATAGTAGTATTATACTTACATTCTTAAGCGTCTAGAAGGCGTCTTCTACTTCTTTACTCTATATAAATAGTGTGTCTTTTCTTATAAGTTTTATTAATAAAATAGTAATCTTAGAGTAATTCTTAATAAACTATTAGTTAAAGTTTAAGAATTCTAGAAAGGATTATATTTTCTTAACTATCTTTAGTAGTAGCTATTTCTTAACTACTTTAATCTTTTCTTCGCTTATACGTACTCTATTAGCTCCTATAATATATTCTAAGAAAGCGACCTCTTTCTTATAGAATTCGCATTTCTCTAGCTTAAGTCGTAAGTTAAACTAGTCTAGGCACCTTAGTACTATATAGATATATTTAACATATTCTTCTTTATTCTTAGAGTAGACAAGAATATTGTCTAAATATATAATAATAAAGATGTCACGATCGATATATATACTATCCTATGCACCGTAACGATAGTTATCGTTACTGTACCTTTTTTGGGCACGTACTGGCGTAGTGGCATAGGGCGACGTTTTTACAAAAGATATCTAGGTAAGCTCTTAATACGTTATTAATAAGTTTCTAAAATATTACTAGGGCGTTTATAAGCCTAAAAGGTATAATAGTATATTTATAATATCTATATCTTATTTAGAACGCTATCTTCTATTCTTTACCTTTCTTTATTTTAATAAGATAGTATCTATCTTATAGATCTATTACTATAAAGATTCTTACTTAAGATAATTAATTCTAAAGTTCTATAATATTTAGTAGTAAGTATTAATTCTTTACTATAATATTATTAAGCTTATAATAGTCTACGCATATTCTTAGTAGTCTCTTCTTCTTTAGTATAAAGAGTATTAGAAATTCTACTAGTAAATTAGAGAGTCTAATATAGCCCTTCTTTAAGTCTTTATTTAGCTACTTTCTTAGTACTTTAAATTCTATCTCTAATAGTTAATATATTAGCTTAAAAGGTAAAGTTTTCCTTTCTTCTAGAATAATCTTATAATTCTAGAGTTAATACTTTAGTAAGGCTTCGCTATCTACTACTTCTATAAAGAGGTACTTAAATTCTTTATACTCTTTTAGAATATTAGAAGTTACGCGTTTCTCTAAAACTCTAACTTTTTAATTTAGAGGTGCCTTACTAGTATTTATTAAGTTAAACTCTTATATTTTAAGACTATTCTTATATAAGGTTTACTATTCTTTAGTAATATTATAAACTTTTCTCTTATCTACTATTAAAATTAGTTAATATATAGGCTAGCTTATAGTTGCGTCTAGTCTATAGTACTTAAATAAGAACTTCTTTAACTTCTAGTTAATCTATAGGTTATATTCTTATAGCTAGAGAAGTTCTAATATAATATTATAAGTAGCTAGTCTAAAGACGTCTAGGTCTATTCTTTTCTAGTACTCTTAAATACTAAGCGTTACGTTAGTAACCTCGTATATAATCTTACTTTCTTCTAGTATTAGTTATCTATTAGTAACTTATAGTAGGTATAACTAATATTTCTATAGTAATTAAAGTCTAGCTTTATCTACTACGTACGCTAAAATATAGTTTACTTCTAATCCTAAATCTACTAAAGTATATATCTATACTCTATTAAGCTATACTAGTAGCTTAATAAGTTCTAAGGGATTTACTATATTAATCTTCTTAGCTAGGCCTTCTTAGCTGTTTACTAGTCTAAAAAAGACTTAGTTCTAAATCTATAGAATTCTTTTATATCGTAGTGCTTATTACATACGCTACTTAGGTATATTTGCTAGTCGTGCTCCTTATATTCGTAGATAGAGTCGTTAATATATTGTATCTTATATATAGTTTATATCTAGATAATATCTTATAGGTCTTTATAACTAGGGAAATAAGTATTCTTATACTTATCTTATAAGTGCTTTAGGTATATATCTTTAATATATATATTCTATTCTATCTTATACTTAGGGAATCTATATACTCTCCTTAGAGACTATATAGATCTCTTCTTTTCTAAGTAATAGGTCTTATAAAAGTCGTACGTATAACTAGTTTATAATAACTTAGTATAGTAGGAGTTATAAGAATTATACTAGTACTAGACTATAATATCTTAGCTTATCTAGTTAATCTTTTATTTACTTTAAGATTAGTTTTATAACTATTACTTTTCTACTTCTTTAGCTTATAATAACTTATTATTCTAAGAGTATTATATAAACTCTTAAACGTCTAGTTCTAGAATCTTAACTATCTAGCTATCTAATTCTATAGCGTATAGAGTTATTTCTTAGATATCTTTATTAAAAGGTATAACTATAGGTTCGTTCTATACTTATAGTACTTATTTAACTTATTAGAGATCCTTTAGTATTAGTAGGAACTTTTAAATCTCTAGAGAAATATTTTCTTAATCTTAATTAACCTCGTAGGCTAGATTATAGAAGTACTATTATATAGTTTATAGAATATTTAGGATTTCTATAGCGTAGTCTACTAATTTCTTATTAAGATAGTAGAGTAGGCTATTAATCTATAGTAATAGCGACTCTATCTCTAGTAGGCTTACGTAGAGCGTGCTTAGTTAATATTTTTTCTTAAACGTAGCTATCTTATTATGCTTAGTGCGTAGTAGTTCTACTATATCTTCTTCTAGTATATTATACTCCTCGTTAGATGCGAGCGGGTCGTCTAGGCATTTAGTTCTTATAATAGTAAGATTCTTAATTCCTTTAAGAATACCTTCTCTACTATCTACTTAGTATTTAATTATAGGTTTCGTAATAACTTTCTATAATTTATTAGCTAGTTTGCTAGCCTTTCTAAGTATATTAACTTATTATGTAACTTTATTTTTACTACGACAGTCCCGTGCTATATAGCCTACTTTGCTATAGTGTAACACTCAGGCCGAAGGCCTGCAGTTGGGCGCATTCAGTCCCAACATGTTTGCTTCTTACACTCGCGCCTTGGCGAAGATACCTGCTTTTAACCTGCGCTTCGCGCAAGGGAAGAGAGGCAAGAATTATTCTCCTTACTACCCCCTATCTAGTATAGTAATATAGAGCTATCCCCTACTATTCTATTATAATATAAAGTAAATACTATTACTTATAACTATCTCTTATATAATAATTCTTCTTCCCTTAGGGCTAATAATCTAGAAATAGCTCTCTCTATATAATTAGGTAACCTAGCTAAGGTAGTAAGCTAAAGCTCTAGTATCTTAACCCTACTATAAATACTACGCAAGAAACGCAAATTATAAGAGAAGGACGCACCTATAACGCTCGCGGAGCGCATTTAAGCTATTAAAGAGCGATGTGATAAACTCTTAGCTCTCTAATAATTACGCGAGCTAGAAGAGGAAGTCGCGCAGCTAGAAGGGCGCGGACAAGGGCCACCCCTAGCTAAAGCTAACCTTTTAGCGCGGAATCTCGCAACCCGCACCCAGAGCGCAGCTAGCCAGCCCAGCTTTGCGCACGTAAGGCGCACTTTGAAACCAAAAGACCTAGTAGAATATAAGAGGAAAACGATTAAGAAACACCGCGAATTTATCCGCTCCTACAAGATAGCCTTTTAGCTTCTACTATAAGAGTTCTATATAGACCGCGATAAAGTTATCTAGTTAATATAATATCTAGGAGGAGATTCTAGAGAGCTCTAGTACGCGCACTTTAAGCGCACCTTTAAAGCGCGAGAAGAGATTCTAACCTAGAAATACTTTAAGTAGTACCTACTAGACTTACTCTCTAATTCTATTAATCGCAGCTTTAAAGTAGCTATAGCGTATAGTTATATAATATAGTAAAAAGACTAGACTATCTAATCTTTCGCTATCTACCTTAACGTGCTAGAAGACTAACTTATAGCCTATACTAAAGAGTAAAGAGTCTAATACTTATTTACTAAGCTAAGGCTAGAGCTATAGTAAGTAATTACTAATTACTACTAGATTCTAGTAATAAGAGAAGATCTTATTACCTTAGTATTAACTCTAGAAAGGAACCTACGTAGAATACTAGCTACGCATAAGTAACTAAGCTAAAGCGCATATAGAGAGAAAAGGAAGAAGCTTACTCTACTACCTTTTTCTTATAGCGCACTAAAGAAAATAAAGAATAAGTATAATATTACTTATTTTAAGTACTAAAAGAAAGATTACTACGCTAATAAGTATTAAAGTAATAATCTAAATTAGCTACTAGTTAATATTAACTATATAGAAAAAGCCTAAGCCTTACTATAAACTTAGAATTAGTAAGGCGTATACTTATAGATATTTTACTAGATATAAAGCGTATATATAGCGTAAGAGTAGACTTAGGTCTAGAAAAGGAACTTAGGGTTATCCTAGATCCCTAAGTAGACGTTAGCCTAGTTAGCTAAAAGATAGCTATAGAAATAGGTATAATACCTATTAAGAATATAGAGCTCCTAAGACTAGGATAGATTAGCGCATAATATTAGAGTACCTACGCGGCGTATGCGTTTTAAGTGCGCCTATTAGATAATAATAGTATAGAACGCTGTACTAACGTTACGGCGTATAGAGTAGATAAGAAAGGAATTTCTCTACTCTTAGAAAACCCTTTCTTATAGTAGAAAGATATTTTAATTAATTATAGCTACTAAAAATAGCGCTAAGGCCTTATAAAGGTAGATATCTAGTTAGTAACTACTAATAGCTTTTTAGAAGATGTAGAGTATACTAGCTCTATTACTTACCTTTTAGGAACACTATAAGCTACTAGTATAAGTTTAGAATGCGAGGCGCGCGTGTACGACATTCACGTAGCGCAAGAACCGCGCATCCCTAACGCATTACTAGACTACGCTAACGTTTTTAATAATAAAAAAGCTATAACTCTTCTAAGTTATAAGAGCTTAGATTATATAATCTCTATTTAGCTAAGTAAAGAGCTGCCTTATAAACTATTATATACCCTCTTTTCTTATAAGCTATAGCTACTCTAAGAATATATAGAGGAGGCCCTTTATAGAGAATAGATCTACTATAGTATAAGCCCTACTAGCGCACTAATTATCTTTATACTAAAGAAGGATAGTATACTTCGTCTTTATATAAATTATTACGGCTTAAACTCTATTACTATAAAAGATTATTACCTACTATTACTTATTAGGGAGACGTTAGACCGCCTATTAGGCGCATAATACTATATAACTCTTAATCTTAAGAACGCCTACTATCGTATATAAATTAAATTAGAAGATAAGTAGAAAATAGCTTTTTAAATCTAATATAGGCATTTTAAGTACTTAGTTATATCTTTTAGGCTTACTAACGCTCTAGTAAGCTTTTAAGCCTATATTAATAGGGCCCTAAGTAGGCATTTAGATCATATATATGTGGTATATCTAGATAACATACTTATATATACCCACGAAGACGATATTGCGCTACACTAGCGCGCAGTACGCGCTATACTATAATTACTAAGAGAAGCTAAGTTATTTGTAAACCTAAAGAAATGCACTTTTGCGGCTAGCGAGGTGCATTTTCTAGAGTTTATTATTATAAGGTAAGGCGTACGCGCTAATCCTACGCGCGTTAAGACTATTATATAATAGCTAATACCTACTAATACTAAGAAGCTATAGTCCTTTTTAGACTTTGCGAACTTCTATTAACGCTTTATTAAGTATTACGCTATAGAAATAGCACCCCTTATAGATATCCTTAAGGGGAAATAAGCATTCTATTAGAATAAGGCTATAGATACTTCTTTTATAAGGCTAAAGAACCGCTTTATATATGCGCCTATTATACGCTATTTTAATAAGACACTTCTAATCCGTATTAAGACGGATGCTTCTACGTTTACTATCTTAGGTATACTATTATAGTTATTTAAAGATAATAAGTAGCACCTAGTCGCTTTTATTTTAAGGAAACTTTAGAATGCGGAGTTAAATTATAAGATATACGACCTAGAACTACTAGCTATTATATATAGCTTTAAGTAGTAGCGGCACTACCTAGAGGGTGCACAGCATACTATTTAAGTTTTAACTAATTATAATAATCTACGCTTAATCCGCGTAGTATAGAAGCTTAATCTACGTTAAGTATGCTAAGCTCTATATCTAGAAGCTTTTAATTTTAAGATAAAGTACTATCTAGGAAATACTAACCTTATAGATAGCCCCTCTAGAAGAGCGGATTATAAGTAGGAAAATCTATCTCTAACTTAGTTATTGCCTACTCTATAGAATAAACTTCTAGTAAGAGTAGAGTATAGTAGAGCGAGAGGATCCACACCTGGGCTTAGTCTAGTGGGCGCGTGTAAGATGCACGTAGCTAACGTTTGCAGAGCCGTGAAGGTCCCTACTACTAGCGCTATAGGATGCATACCATGCGTGCTACGCTTACTAGCTAGGGTACTAGTTAGTAGCGAACCTATGCTAGTAGAGTTAGAAGCTCTAATAGATGTTCTGCTCTAGTTAAAGTAAAGGGACGCCTTTGCCTAGTAGCGGGTTGCGGACTCTAAGCGAGTAATACGCACTTAAAGTAGCAGAGATGCGC
Source organism: Stemphylium vesicarium (assembly GCA_004380135.1). Lineage (NCBI taxonomy): Eukaryota > Fungi > Ascomycota > Dothideomycetes > Pleosporales > Pleosporaceae > Stemphylium > Stemphylium vesicarium. The sequence goes on along the minus strand of QXCR01000336.1, from coordinate 7,369 downwards.
CAGTTTAGCGCATTGACGAAAAGGAAGTCCTAAGATATAATAGCAGGATTTATGTTCTAGAGGAACTAGCTATTAGGTAGGAGATTTTATCCTAGAACTATAACACGCGCATAGCAGGCTATTTTAGCGCACGTAGGACGCTTAAGCTTATTAGTAGGCTATATTATTAGCTATCGCTTAGCTATAATGTCTAGGAATACGTGAGGACGTGTGCTGTATATTAAAGGAGCAAAGCTCCACGGCACAGCAAATATGGCAAGCTATCACTACTACCAATCCTAAAGAATACCTTTAAGAAAATTACTCTTAATTTTATTATAGGGTTACTACTAGCAAAGGATAGCTTAGATTACGTCTTTAATATAGTACTTATAATAGTTAACTACTTCTTAAAGATAGTAATCTATATACTTACTTTAAAGACCTAGAACGCGAAGTAATTTACTAAATCCTATTTTAATTAGGTTATCTTATAGTATAGAATCTAAAAAGGTATTATATTAAACTATAGTTTAGTCTTTACCTTAGTATTTTAGATAGAAATCTACTACTAACTATAGGTAAAGCGTAAGCTTAGTATAGCCTTCTATCTATAAATAGATAGATAAACTAAGCGCTAGAACTAGACTATAGAATAATACCTTAGGATATTTACTTTAGATAAGTAAGATAACTAGATTTTATTATTAGTAATAGTATAGTTTACTTATAATAATTTAATTCACGAATTAATAAAAGCGATACTATTTTACTTAGTATATAGTAAGCACCCCTTACTCTCTACGCCTCCTAAGGATAGCAGGCAAGAGGGGGAGATGCTAGACGCAGTCGATAGAATTCAGCGCATGCACGACGCACGCGCATCAGCACGGGAACACCTATAGAGAGTATAAGAGTATTAAAGCTAATACTATAATAAGAAATATAAACTAGAAGTTTTTTATAAGAGAGATCTTGTGCTTCTTAGTATAAAATATATTAACTTAGCCTATTAATTTAGTAAAAAGCTTTCTAGTAAGTTTATTAGGCTATTTTAGATATAAAGCGTAGTTAGAACGTAGGTATACCACCTACTTTTACTATCTAACTATCGCATTTATAATATATTCTACGTATCCCTTCTAGAATAATAGAATTCTAGGGATAACTATAATAATAATATCTAACTACTAGAGGTTACTATAGAAGGTAAAGAAGTCTAGAAAGTAGAAAAAATTCTTAGAAAATAAATTAGAAAGAGCTAATTATAATACTAGTTAAGATAAAAAGAATATAATAAATCTTAGAATACTTAGACTCTAGCTTCTAATTTTAAAGATATAGAGAAACTAGTCTAAGACTTTAAAAAGATATAAAGCTTATAGTAAAAGAAGTAATAGAAAAGATTATAAGAAACTTATTTATAGCGCACTTAAGGCGCATATTTACTATATAGGACTTAAGGTATCTACGTATATAGAAAAAGATAAAAAATAAACCCCTCTTAATTACTACTATTCTTGCCTTTATCCTCGTCTACCCGCTCCTTACTACTTAGAGGCGGGAGGGACTTATTATCGTTATTATTATTATTATTATTATTATTATTATTATTATTATCTCCTATACTACCACCCTAGAGAAATATTAGTAAAAGAAAAATATTAAAAGATTAATAAGCGCGTACTATTCTTATAGTATAAGCTACTAGCTACTCTAAAGCGGCTATAATTTTACGCTACTTAACTAGAATTAGACTTAAGTACTAAGGTAAAGTTACTAGAACTTAAGTAGGAACCCTAAAAGGAGTCTTAGAATAGGTAGCGACGCGGTAGCGGTTCGTAAGCTCTAGATTAAATTAGTACTAGTAACGCGTAAGCTTAACGCTAGTAGTAATTACACTAGTGTTAGTCTTAGGCTTTTTAGCGGCATTAATAGCAGCGTCGTACTAAGCGCGAAGCTAGTATAGGCGATTAAGGCGGCCGTTCATCTTAGTAGGCACCTATTTAGATTAGCTAAGGCGCAGCGCTTATAGAATACCTTAATTACTTACTAAAGTATATCTACCCTAATTACTAGTAGAGTAATGCTTATAGCGGCGATGTTCCGACTTCTCGCATATCTTCTTCTACTTAATAACGCTCTAAGCGCAGCGCGTATAGGTCGCAACTAAAGCGACCTAATTGGCGCGCTTTTCGAGGTCGCTAAACGCGAATAGGCGAGTACTACGCAAGTGGGATTTCTTAATATACTTAGGATTTAGATAATAAACTATAGTAAAGAGTATAGCGTGCGCTAAAGATGCGTTAGAGGAGTGTAATAGTATTATTACGGTAGTATTAAATAAGAGAGTGAGAATAAAAAGTTTCTATTATAATAATATAATAAACGGTCACTACGACAAAATTAGTAAACAACTATCTGCACTTACTATAATAATAAAGCGGGCGACCTAAAGGAGTAAAGTAAATAATATTTAGCACTTATTATAATAACGTAAATAGCGTTCGTTACCTCTTAAATCCGCATTCACTATAACATCATCCCAAACAAACCGGGGACGCGCGCAATAGTGGTTGCAGCGGCAGCGCACCGCTGCGGCGCACGTGCGACGCGCGATAGACGGACAGTATCTGGACACTCTTTTCCTATTTCTCCCCTTGAGGGTTTTTAGGTTTTTATTAAGGCTAGAACTATTAAGAACGCTAGTTTAGAGGAGGAGGCTTTATAATACTTAGGCTAAAGGCCTATAGTTAGGCGTATTTAGTCCTAATATATTTACTTCTTATACTCGCGCCTTAGTAAAGATACCTACTTTTAACCTACGCTTCGCGTAAAGGAAGAGAGGCAAGAATTATTCTTCTTACTACCCCCTATCTAGTATAGTAATATAGAGCCATCCCCCACTATTCTATTGCAGTGTGAAGCAAATACTATTGCCTATAACTGCCCCTTACATATAGGTATAGTAAGTAATTAGCTTCTTACTCTTATCACGCTAAAACTTTAGCTAACCTAGTCTCTTATTAATATTATCGAGGTGCATAGACTTATAGCCGTTCGTGGCGTATACACTAGAGACTTGAGATGCGTAGCTTCGCTAACGTCCTTAGTTTAGGTACAAACGTTAAGGCTAGTATCTTAGTTAGTTATTTATAGGCCCTTAGATACGGGTTCTTTAGTTAAATAGTCTTTTCTCTAGTATAAACTTATATAACTTATTATTAATTTAAATAGCTTTATTTATAAGTTTATTAAGTATATTAAGGTTAGATCTACTTCGTATAAGTTCCTTACGTATAGTTAGCTTAAGACCTTATTAGTATATCTGCATTAAAGCGTTATTATTCTAGTTAATAACTATAGAGTATTATTAGAACTTAGTCGTATAGTTAGTAGTAGATCTAGTCTATCTAAGCCTCTAAATCTTCTATTCTATAACTACTAATTCCTTAAAGAGTAAAAAGACTTCTTTTATCTTAGCTTTAAAGGCGTCCTAGTTATTAATAAGGTTAATATTATTTTAGTTATTAACGTTATTATCTATATATTAGCGTAAGATAGAGTTAGCCCACTTCTCTACGTCGCTATAAAGAAAGGTAGTGGCCTATACAACTTTATTATCGTTATTAATCCTATTTCCTTTAATATAGAGATATCTATTAACTTAGAGTAGCTAAGCTTTAAGCTTACTATAGTCGCTATAATATAAGTTAGGCTTATTACTACGTACTAAGGTATAGGTAGTATCTATAGTCGTATCTAGGATATCTATTACTACGTTACTTATTTTAAGGGTATTTAAAGTGTAAAGGTCTATTCTTAGAGGGTCCTAAGATTAGTTCTTAGAAATAAACTAGGCGCGTAATAGACGAGATAAGTTAAGTATAATATAAAGATTAATAAATAACTTAAGAGTTTAAGAATTAAGTACTAATTCTTAGATTTTAAAGTTAAATATAGCAACTATAAGAGTGCGCTATCTAGTAGCTATATACTTATATAATAGTTATAGTAACTCCTAATAATAGTAGGGTATAACTAGACTGGCAAATGGGTCTAGGTTGGGTTGGGGTTGGGTCGTCTTGGCAGCGGCCCTAACCCAACCCAACACCAACCTAAGGTGATTAGTAATAGCATAGAGGCAGGGTTAGGTTAGCCTTAATTAGGGCTAGGTATAGGCTAGGCCATAGTAGGGGTTAGGGTTAAGTTAGTCGAAAATAGCTACAAATTTAGATAGCTGCGCTGCCTGCGCATTATAATAAAGCTATATATACAGGAGTTGTAATAAATAACTATGATAATGTAGAAGCTCTATATAAGCGACTTTTTTAGAGGAGAACGAGATGACCCAACCCCAACCCGGCCCAGCCCCGTGCTAGAGTGGCCCCACCCCAACCCCGACCCGGGCCGGTGTACCCCCGACCCAACCCCGACTCTGGTCCTTGCAGCCCATGACCCAACCCCAACCTAGCCCGCGGTTGCCCCAACCCATTTGCCAGCCTAGGTATAACTCCTAGCGATAGTTATAATAGTCGTAAGCACTTCTAGCGATAGTTGCGGTAGTCATAAGCGCTCCTAGCGATAGTCCTTAGCGCAGTGATCGGTCACGTGACTACTGACAATCAGCGTTTTGCAGGATCGCTATCCTGGTCTTGCTCGTGCGGCGTGGTTGCGGCGTGGTTGCGGCGTGGTCGTAAGCGTTTTGACTTCGGGTCGTAACAATATGTGTAAGGCCCGTGCGTATGGCGCTTGGGCTTGGCTAGCCAATTAGCAGAATCCAGGTGCTTACGGAGCACCCGGCGTTGTAGAGCGTTCAGGTGTTAAGGGAACCACGGTGGTTACCGTGACAAGACGCAACTATAAGCTAGCCTATATTAACTAATTTTAATAGTAGATAAGAGAAAAGTTTATAATATTACTAAAGGATAGCGAACCTTATATAAGAATAGCCTTAAAATATAAGAGTTTAAATTAATAGATATTAGTAAGATATCTCTAGATTATAAAGTTAGAGTTTTAGAGAAATATATAACTTCTAATATCTTAAAAGAGTATAAAGAATTTAAGTACCTCTTTATAGAAGTAATAGATAGTAAAGCCTTACTAAAGTATTAACTCTAAGATTATAAAATTATTCTAGAAGAAAGAAAAACTCTATTTTTTAGACTAATATATTAACTATTAGAGATAGAACTTAAAGTACTAAGAAAGTAGCTAGATAAAGACTTAAAGAAGAGCTATATTAGACTCTTTAATTTATTAGTAAGATTCCTAATACTCTTTATACTAAAGAAGAAGAGACTACTAAGAATATACGTAGACTATTATAAGCTTAATAATATTATAGTAAAGAATTAATACTTACTACTAAATATTATAGAACTTTAGAATTAATTATCTTAAGTAAGAATCTTTATAGTAATAGATCTATAAGATAGATACTATCTTATTAAAATAAAGAAAGGTAAAGAATAGAAGATAGCGTTCTAAATAAGATATAGATATTATAAATATACTATTATACCTTTTAGACTTATAAACGCCCTAGTAATATTTTAGAAACTTATTAATAACGTATTAAGAGCTTACTTAGATATTTTTATTATTATATGCTTAGACGATATCTTTATCTACTCTAAAAATAAAGAAGAATGTATTAAATATATCTATATAGTACTAAGGTACCTAGACTAGTTTAACCTATAACTTAAGCTAGAGAAATGTAAGGGGCTACGCTCGGAGAGCTATCGCACAGGTATACTAAGATTGTATTCGATAGAGAAAGGAACTAAGGATAGCTACACTCTAAAGGTCATTTAGGGGCGGCGGCTTAGGATATTATTTTACTAGCGCGCTAGTATAGAATCTAGGTGTCTAGCGGCTCACCTAGATTTTGTAAATAGTGCGCCCTGCGTACGTAACTAAGATCCTATTAAGGAATAAGCTAATTAGACTTTAGCCTATTATAATACCCTCTTTCTCCCCTCTACTTAAAGGTAGAATCTACTAAAAATACTTTAGTAAGCGTCTCTTACTATCCTAAAGGCCCTTTATATAGGTTAACTACTATTTTAGCGCTTCTATCTCCTCTAGTAGTTCTACTAGTTTAAGGGACGTTTAGTAGTACTCTTTCTACTTAATATTATAGTATAGCTTCTATCTACGCCCCTAGCGCTTAAGCTGCTTAGCGACAATATCCTCTACGACGTACTCCTCCTCCCCGTCTACTTATAGTAGTAGTAGCTAGTAGTTATCTTATGCTTAACTTAGTAGCGGGTCTATGCTAGTAGAGCGAAGTTAGTTAACGTGGAAAATAGGGTAGTGACCTAGTGGGGTGTCTAGTTTAACTAAATAACTATTAACCACCTTAATCACAGTGTACTTAGCGCTTTTCTGTAACGGTGTGAGAGGGGGAGGACTGCGCTGAATTGACTATCTGAGGTGGGCTGAGCTACATATATAGATGACCGTACATGAGCTATCCTAACTCGTACTAGAGTGGATCTGGGCACGGCCCAAACCGTTGCACTCCCCCCCAGCTGCCGTAATTAACAAAGCTAGCTAGTACTACTACTATAGCTCTGCTAGTTCTAGTGAATTGTTATAAGTAGTAAGGAGCTAGCGAACGTTTTTAAGCCTAAGCTGCCTTATAAACTTAGCGTATTTCTACCTTATAAGGGACTTTATAAGTCTGTCTACAGGCATCTCTACTATAGGGCACCACTCTATATTAAGTTATCCCTCCTAAACCTCCTACCTTACCTATATCTAATAGGTGTCTATATACCTTAGCTTTGTATAAAGCCGTTTGTCTTTCTTCTTAATAATTCTAACTATTTACTTATTATTATAGTAGATCGTTAGTTAGATCTCTAGGTCGAACTTAATATACTAGAAAATGTGGGTCTACTACTCTATCTCTCCTCTAGTTACTAATAGTGCGATTAGCTTAGCTTTAGTTATTGATTTCGTAACTAATCTCTATTAGGTAGCCTTCTAGTTAATAGGCATCCTATATAGCTTAAATAAGTATCTATAAGACGATTAATGACTTTCTATATTATTAGTAAACGCTGTATTAGATGCTCCATAAAAAAGAGACTTGTCCCAGACATAGGATGAGTTCTTAGCTGTCTGCCGGCTGGCTCTGATCGCCAGGTTTCTTGTTCCGTACAGGTATCTCCATACATGCTTCACCGCCGATACATGCTTCTGGCCAGGATTCTGGAGATGCCGTGCTAGTACTGAGTGTGCTCGTGCCACATCAGGTCTCGTAAACGTCGAGATGTACGCCAGCGATCCGACTAGCTGCTGGTACAGCTGAGTACGCTGGTGATCCGTCTCCTCTTCCGACTGGCCTAGAGAGTTCTCCACAAGTGGGACTGCT
>QXCR01000335.1:0-14967 GCA_004380135.1 Stemphylium vesicarium | reverse complement strand
ATATGGTCTAAAACAAGCCTCTAGACAGTGGGAAAAACTGCTAGCTAGTCTATTAGCTAAACTAGAGTTTACTCCTTTACAAACTGATACTGCTACCTATATGAGCACTAGTAAAAAGGTTATAATAGCTACTTACGTAGACGATCTATTAATATTTGTAAAAAGTAAGCAAATAATAGATAGTCTATTTAAAGAGCTTAGTTCTATTTCTACTTTAGAAATAAAGAACCTAGGCGAAGTAAAAGAGTTTCTTAGAGTAGAGATCTATTAAAATAGAGTAACAAGATCTCTATATTTAACCTAAGAAAAACACATTAGTAGACTACTAGCTAAGTTTAATAAAGAAGGTATTAAACCTAGAGAAGCTCCGCTAGCTCCTAATACTAAGCTAGAAAGTAATAAAGAAGAGGCTTATCTAAGAGATATCTAAAGATATTAATAAGAAATTAGCTCTCTTATCTATATTACTACTTTTACTAGGCCTGATATAGCATACGCTATAAACAGCTTAGCTAGGTATATGTCTAATCCTAGTATAGATTACTTTAATAGTCTAAACTACCTCTAGGGCTATATAAAGTATACTAAGGATCTAGCATTAAGCTACAATCTAAATCCTAGTAAAACTCAATCTAAGCCTATAGAGCTAAAATAGCTAGATAAAATAATTAATCTAACTAGCTCTATAGATTCAGATTGGGGGGGCGATTTTACTAGTAGAAGGTCTACTACAGGCTATATATTCTTATTAAGCCATAATAAGAATAGTAGCGCTATATCCTGGCTATCAAAATTGCAAAAAACTGTTGCACTATCTAGCGCAGAGACTGAGTTTATGGCCTACAAAGAAGCAGTTAAAGAGAGCTTATATCTAAATCTCTTTATTAAAGAGATAAGCTTGATTATTCCTATTTTTAATAACACAAAGATTATTAAAACAGATAGCCAAAGTACTATAGAACTAGCGAAGAATCCTATATATCACGCTAGAACTAAGCATGTTAATATTAGGTATTACTTTGTTAGAGAAAAGGTTAAAAATAAGGAAATAGAATTGTCCTATTAGCCTATAGTTACTCTACTAGTAGATAGCTTAACTAAGTCTATTAGTATATAAAAGATTAAGAACTTTAAAGTAGAAGTAAATCTACTACCTTATCTAAAAGAGTAATACTAGTAGAGAGAGTTACTAAATTACTACTACTAGAATTAAGCTTATTAAGCTTAAGGGGGCGTATTAGAATATAAGCTTAATTAAGCTTAAGTAAGCCTTAGTAAGCTTAAGTAAGCACTAGTACTCTTTTAGCTAGAATAGTACTACTATAGCTATTACGTTCTTATATACGTAATCTATAACGTAGAAATTACGTATATCTAGGTTATCTATTAGTAAGATAGAATATTCTAGATAACCTAGCATTTGTATATAATAACGAGTAGATAGCGATAATACCTTAGTATCTAACTCCCCCCTTTATATCTAATAGATATACTTTCAACTCTAGTTCCTATCTTCCGCTATTACTAATACTATTACTAATAGTATTAGTAATCCTCCGCTATACCTTTCTTACACTAAGGTACTTAATAAATAATAAGTTTAATAGTTATAAGAATTAGGATAATATAAGTTTAAGATTATATTTATACTAAGAAAAGATAATAGTAGAGCTAATACTCTTAGCTATAGATATAATATTATAGAAATAAAGATAATTAATAAATCTATAATACTCACACGCTATAAAGATAGATTATTAGGACTAGTAAAGACGCTAAACCTAGTTATATAAATTACTAATAAGGTACTAGAAGAATTATAAGAAGTAATTATTAAGTAATACTATAATAACCTTATATATAGTTACCTTAGTATTACTTAAATAATAGAACTTCTTAAGCGAAATTACGAGTTTCTATATATAAAGGATAAGATTACCTTCTTTATTACTAAATGCGTAGACTATTAGAAGTGTCACGAGATGCTACGAGCACGTGTTTAAGAGCTTACTAGAAGCGTTAATTGTAGCTACGTACAATATCTGGTGTAATACAAGACGTTGCGTAAAGAAACAGAAGCAGAATGCAGAGGCGGTGAGGAAATATGTGTAAGGCCCGTGCGTATGGCGCTCGGGCTTGGCTAGCCAATTAGCAGAATCGAGGTGCTTACGGAGCACCCAGCGTTATAGAGCGTTTAGGTGTTAAAGGAACTATAGTAGTTACTATAATAGTACCCCCCTCTTACTCTTAAGCTCCTATAAGTATCTATTATAATAATAGAGGTTTAAGTATATTAGGGAATCTTTTATAGAAGGTAGCTATAGCCGCGTTATTCTTTAAGTTAAAGGCGGGTTTCTAAGTTAACTTATTATACCCTATCTATTTTACGTAGTACTCGTGTCTCTTTCTATACTTATTAAAGTAGAGACCTTTAATATTCTTAATAAAGTATTCCTCTTTATTCTCTATAATAATAGGCTTAGGCGGTAGCGCGTGCTAGCCTAGTATATAGTCTTACTTTCTAGCGGTAGGACGGAGGAGAGATATATAGAATATAGAGTGTATCTTTATAGATTTGGGTAAGTTAAGGTAGTACGCGTAAGAAGAGATTTTCTTAGCTACTTAGTATAGCCCTAAGTTCTTCTAATTAAGCTTCTTAAAAGCTTATTGCGTTTAAATATTACGCGCGTTTAGCTATACTTCGTTACTAGTTTCGTATACTAGTGCGGGTAGACGCCTATAGTTTATATATTCTTACTATAGGGCTTAAGCCTAAGTTATTTCCTTATAGATAAACTTAGTAATATCGCGTATCTTATCTATTATTACGTTTACCTCTCGCGCTTAGAGAGCTTAATAAGTAGGGCGTATTTTATTTATAGGCGGTTTAAAGCCTATATAGAGGTTCTAACTATAGTAGGCTATTATTAGAGATACTCTAGTAGATTCTAAAATAGTGTTATTCGCTTTAAATTAAGTAATAGGGAGCTACTAGACCTAGTTATTTTACTAGTAGTTCGTATACGCGCGTAGGACTTGTTCTATCGCGGCGTTAGCGTTCTTAGTTTACCTATTAGTTTCGGGATAGTAGCTAGTTAAGAAGCGCGAGTTAATCTTTAGCTAGCTACACAATTCGTTATAAAAGGTAGAAATGAACTATCTACCTCTATTAGAAATAATCATGTTGGGAAGGCCATAGTTGCACCAGACGTGGCGGAGAAATATACGCGCTATATTAGGAGCCTCTATCTTACTACATAGGATTAAGTAGTAGTATTTAGATAGGCAGTCTACTACTACTATTATATTCTTATATCCTTCTAATTTAGGTAGGTTAACTATAAAGTTAATAGAGATATCTACCTAGTATTATTTAAGTATAGGTAATAGTTTTAATAGGCTATAATACTTCTCGCGAGAAGCCTTTAAATAATAGTAGGTATAATAATAGAATACGTATTATTAGATAGTCTTAAATAGTTAGGGCTAGTAGTATTCGCGTTAGATAAGTTTAAGAGTCTTCCCTTAGCTAAGGTAACTACTAGAGAGAGCGTTATAGGCTACTTAGAGAATCTTAATCTTTAGTTTATTATTATTAGGGATAACGAGCTTATTCTTATAGTATAGATAGCTATTATAGTTTTTATAGTTACTTAAGATAATAGTCTTTAACTATTATATGCTATTATATAATAGCTATAGGGTTTCCTATATAAATGGGTTCTTAGGGTACCTATTAGGTGTAGGCTAGTATCCTTCTTTAATAATCTCCTAGATAGATCTATTAGTCTCTACTAGTCTAATTATAGGAGGATTCTAGAATAGTTCTAGACGAAGTAGTGTCTACTTGCGAGCTTCTCGTGCTTCTTCTTATGCGAGTTGGTTTTGAGAACGACGAGTTAGAGCGTTAGGTTTCTCACTATGCTTGCCAAGTTAGTATGTAATTGTGAACTAAAATCGGGAGAGATATTTAGACTATTAAGCTTAATAGTGGCTAAGCTATTTCGTAGTTGTGAAGTACTATAGGTTTTTATAGTTGCTAAGCACCGTAATTAGGAAGGATGCGCTCTCTGGTTTAGGTCTCTATTACTTAAAATAATAAATAATAGCGAGTAGCTCCTTATTATAGATCTTATAGTTATTCTCTATAGAGTTTATTCTCTTTAAGTAGTAGGCTACTAGGCGAAGAGTACTATTGGGCGCCATCTGTAAGAGTACTCCCGCGGTAACGTAGTTAGAAGCGTCTACTTCTACGATAATTGGGAGGTCAAGGTCGAAGTGTCGTAGTATTAGCGTAGTAGTAAAGGCGTGCTTTAAAGCATTAAAAGCCTTCTAGTAATTATTATTAAGGAAGAACTTAGTATCCTTCTTAGTTAGGGCTATTAGCAGAGCGGCTAGGTAGGAGAAGCTATCTATAAACTATTAGTAGAAGTTTGCAAAGTCTAGAAATACTCTAATATCCTTAACGTTGTTTAGGTACTCCTAGTCTATAATAGCTTATACCTTCTTTAGGTCTATTTATATTCTATCTACTCTAACTACGTAGCTAAGGTAAGTTACTTTAGTCTAGTAAAATTTATATTTATCTACGTCTAGCTAGAGTCTAGCTTCTTAAAGAGCATTTAGAATAGATCGTATATACTCCTTATACTTATAGAGATTCTTACTATAAATTAAGATATTATCAAAGTAGGTAGTATAGAAGACGTCTAAGAATGGGCGTAATATATCGTTTATAAAGTATTAGAACGTGCTTAGTGCATTAGCTAGTCTAAAGGGTATTACTAGGTATTTAAATAGCCTATATTAAGTGCGGAAAGCTATTAGCTATTCGTCCCCTTTAGTAATTCTTAATTAGTTAAAGGTAATAATAATATTAAGCTTTATATAGTACTTAGCCTTACTTAGTTAGCTTAAGGTCTCTTAGATTAATAGGATTAAGTAATAGTTCTTAATAGTAATAGCATTTAAAGTATAGTAATTAACGTAGAAGCGTAGCCCGCCGCTAGGTTTCTTAATAAAGATAATAAGCGAGGCGATAGAAGAGGAGCTTACGTAGATAAATCTCTTTAATAGATAGTCTTTAAGATACTTACGTAATACCTTAAGTTTATTCTAGAATATACTATATAGTAGACTAAATCTATACTATTTTCTAGGTACTAGTTTAATCTTATAGTCGTATAATTATTATAGGGGTAGTTTATTAGAATTCTCTTATAAGAAGACGTCTATTAGATTATAATATTTAGGAGGAACTTTCGTGAATAGATTAGTGTGCTTCTTTTTAGCTAGTGCCTTGTCGATGTCGGCGATGCTAACGGCACAGATTTCATAGCCTCTCTTGCGTGCTAGGCTCATGAATGGAGCAGCACCTATGTAGTAGATGTCGAGTTTTAGCTGTGACTTCAACGAGTTAGTTTGCTCGTCTATTGACGGGGTGCAGTCGGAGTTAGAGTCGGATGCGGGTTCAGGTGCAGATTCGTTCAGCTAGCGCTTTATCTTAGGTAGCTAGTAGTCGTGCTATTATTGTGGCACGTACTTAAGTTTTAGAGTTTAGGTATAAGTATTATTATTATTACTTTACTAGCTATTAGGCGAAGGGATAATAACTTAGATAGCTCTTAGGCAACGTTCTATACATCGCTAGGCGGTAAAGACTAACTTTTTATTAGTATAGTCTAGATTTACCTAATACTTATTTATCTATAGCTAGCTAAGTATTAGCTCGTATTAGCTAGTGTTCGTAACGTAGAGTTGTATAGACTCGTCGTAATTATTATATTATAGTTTTAGGGTAATAGTATAAGATACTTCTCTACTATTAAGTATAGTTCTAGTAAATCTAGTTAGATAGATAATATAAAGTAGTAGATCTTAATATAGTTTTAGATTACGCGCGAGGTCTCTATAAATATATTTAATATTAGTAACTTTAGTATTAACTAAGGTATTAAGATTACTCTTAATATTACCTTACTATATAGTATAGGGTATTATAATATAGCGTTTCTAAGTACTAATTTAAGATTTAGACTAAAGTTTAGTAGAGATTTAATATATACGTAGTTCTAAGAAGTAACTTATTCTTAGAATAAAGCTTTTCCTTTTTAAGACTAGCTATAAGAGCGTTATTCTTAAGATCTAGAGAATTAGTAGGATCTTAAAGTATTAGATCCTATAGAGTAAGTATAGGTCTAGTTATTAGCGCTATATAATTAGATATATTAAGTAGGTAGAGAGACGCTATAATTACTAGATATATAGCCTTTCTAGTTACATTTAAAGCAGTGGCCTTCCTTAATTCTCTTCTAGCGTTCGGCAGAGTTAGTGGGAGCGTAGTTCATTACATCTATATCCATCGCGTTAGGGTGGGCTACTAGGAGACGGCGCGGGCGGTCTGGTAGGAAGCGGAGATTATTGTCGTACGTGGAGATAAGATTGGCGTAGTCGTTAAGATTACTAGGCAATGCCTCTCTAACTATCGCGCGTTATAGTTCGTAAGATAAGGAGTTACGGAGAGAAGCGATGAGGCTAATTTTATTAAGTCTAGTATTAGTAGCTAGTTATTAGAATTTAGCGAAGTGGGAAGTGAAGCTACGCTTCCCTTAATAAAGTCTACTTAGTTGGCTTAACGCTATTAGTTCTTTATTAGAATCTCCGTACGTGGCTTTAAGAAAGGTAATAAGTTAGTCTATATTATAAATATCCCTATCTATAAGTAGGTTAATAAGAGCTATAGCATCCTTCTCTAATTAAGAGTAGGTATATAGTAGGCGGGATCTCTTATTTAGGTATTAGTTAGCGTTACCCTCTAGCTTATACCTTAGCTTATAGACGAAGGTAGGGAGGTCTTTTTATTAGCTATTAAATAGAGGCGGGTTAGGTAGATAGTTAGTTTAGAGTAGGTCCTTAAAGCTCGTAGTTAGTAGCGTTATAGGCTTTAAGCCACTTCTAGATAGCTCGTCGTAACGAACTTACCTAGCTTTAGCATTGGTGCGGGTAAGAGCTAGGGTAGTAACTAGAGCAGACCTAGTCTTGATAGTCTCTATCTCTTGACGGAGCTCTAGTATCTGTTGCGCATGTCGATTCTCTTGCTTAGCTAGGTTGGCAAGGAGTGCTTCATTGCTAGCCTTTAATGCAGCCGAGTCTGCTCTTAGTGATGCAGAGTCCGCTTAAATTACGTTTAGCTAATGTAAGATTAGCTGCAACACGTTAGGCTGTTCGTGGGTGGTTATAGTAGGTTAACGCAACGTAATGTTACGAGATGCTACGAGCACGTGTTTAAGAGCTTACTAGAAGCGTTAATTATAGCTACGTATAATATCTAGTGTAATACAAGACGTTGCGTAAAGAAACAGAAGCAGAATGTAGAGGTGGTGAGGAAATATGTGTAAGGCCCATGCGTATGGCGCTCGGGCTTGGCTAGCTAATTAGCAGAATCGAGGTGCTTACGGAGCACCCAGCGTTGTAGAGCGTTCAGGTGTCAAGGGAACCACGGTGGTTACCGTGACACCTACCTTCGCTATCTAGTAAGGCGTATAGGTGTATTAAGCTTTCTACGTCACTTTAAGTGCTAAGTAGAACGTGTGTAGAGGTGGTAGACTAGGGCGATATATTATCTTTCTGTCTCTTCGCGTTCTAAGTCTTTATTAAAACTAAAAATAAGGAGTTCACTCTCTTTATAGGCCTAGATAAAAGTAGCTTAAATTTATATAGTCTACTTTAGTAGGTTTTATAGGTAGTATAGACTAAAAACTACTACTTTTTTTACGCGCATATCTATATAGAGTGTAACGGGCTGAACGCCCTTTGGTAGAGCTCCTCGATGGAATCTCGGTGGACGCGTCTGATAGACGCTCAGATCACCTCGGACCGATGTTTATCCGACAGGTAGATAAACACTAGCGTAGATAGACTAATAGCTCCTTATTAAATATAACTACTATATATTTAGCCTTACTATTAGCTATCTACTTCTTAAGTGCTTCTAGAGCTAGCCCCTTATATTTTATATTTAATTCTAATTAATAGAGCCTCCCTGTAAAGCTCTATTAACGCGTTACGCGTTAAGCTCCTTAACCGCTACTTTGTTACGTGCGTGTAGGTTAACCTACCGCACGGGATTAGTGTTATTTATAGCACGAAAGGCCTTTAGATAATAGCTAGATAATCTACCGCGAGATAGTAAGTCTATCTAGCGACCCTTCGTGAGAAGTAGTCGCTAAAGGTTAACGCGTTACGATAAACTAGTAAAGTAAGTAGTAGCTAGCTAAAAGTAAGTCTTAATAGGAAGCCTTATATAATATCTTTAAAGGCTAAAGACCTAAATACTAACGCTACGTAGAAGACTAAAGGCTAGTTAGAGCTCTAAGTAAAAGATAGATAAGAGTCTACTAATAGCTACTTATAAGTCTAGAAATAAGCCTTAGTTAAAGTCTTATTAGATCTCTAAGTAGAGATATAGGCTATAATTAAACGTCTCTTATATAGAAGAGGACCCTAACTATTATAAGTATAAAGGCGACGTAAGTCGCTAAGAGCTATAATAGAAGTCTAGTATTAGACTAGTAAAAATTACCTTAAATACCTAAAAACTACTTAGAAGGCGCTATAAAGACGTAGGCGTATAAGAAGACCTATTTAAGTTCTTATTATAGAGAAGTAGGCTATAGGGAGACTACCTATACAAGTTAATTAAAGAGCGATTAGAAGCCTTATAATTAAGGTAGGCAATAATAATAGTACTAGAGACGTCTAATAATTAATTAGATAATAGATAATAACGCTCCTAACCTAAACGTGGAAGAGCTGGCTACTTATGCGACGGCGAAGAGTCGAGCAGGCGTATCGGACGAAGAGATCTTACAGGAGATCACTTAGATGCTAAGGGAGGATAGTTAGAAGGAAGCTGCGATTAGGCCTACTATTAAGGCTATAGTTAAGAGGTTAGCGATAATAGGTAGTAAAGGTTTACCTAAGTAAGTAAGCCTACTAAAGGCTAACCGTGACTCTATAGCCGCGATAATAGCGCAAATAATAGAGATATTAAGCCTAATAGCTAATTAACTAGAGGTGCTAGAGCAGAAGTAGAGCGATAGACGTTTAGACGCTTCACCTACGCTCGCCACCCCGCTATTACCCCCTCCTATAGAAGTATCGCAAGTCCCTACTCGTAAGAGTAAGTTCCCTAACCTAGAGCGTTTTAATAGTATACGCAATAACTATTCTAGTTAGAAGTTTAAGTATAAAGGAAAACTAGAGTATAACTAAGATATATTCCTAATAGAGAATGCGAAGATCTAATACGTACTTAGCTATACTAAGAATAAGGTAAATTAGGTATTACTACTATAAGTTCTAGAGAATAGAGAGGGGTTAGTTATAGGCCTCTAGGAATATATAGATATATAGTTTTAGAATATATACTAATAGTAAAGAGTACTTAATAAGCTCTACTACTTTAGATAGAGCTAGCGACTAATCCGCGACTATATCTTAGAGTTTAATTAGCTATAAGTTAAGTTAAGATAAGAGTTTAGTCTAATAGTAGCCTAATAGATATTTAGCGAAGGGCTAAATAAAGAACTCTAGAAGTAGATACTCTACACTCTAAAGAATACGAGCTTAAAGAAGTATATAGATAAAGTAATTAAACTCTCTAATAATCTATATTAGATCTAATTCTATAGTAAGAATAAGGAGAAGACCTTAACTTATTAATAAGTATTCTTAACTACTTCTTAGACTACGCCCTAGGTAGAGGAGATAGACTAGGAACCTATAAAGGTAAATAAAGCTAATATATAAAGGAAAAGATTTAAGAGTAGTATCTCTACCTACTTCGCGTATAGTAAGAAAGAATACTTTATTAGAGAATATCTAGAGGTAGTTAAGGTCTAGAAGGCTCGCCTTATACGCGCCTAGGATGAGGAACGCTTAGAATACTTAGATAGCACGTTAGAAAAAGAGTAGCTCTAAGCTAGAGTCTTAGCTTAGAGCCTTAGAAGATAGATTAGGATACTCGTAGTAAATAGAATTAATTTTAGTAGAAGTATATACGCACACTACTACTAACTATTAACGTAATTATTAACGATATCTATAACGCGACAGCGTTAATAGATAGTAGTTACTTATACTATACCCTAGTAAATAAAAGATTTACTAACTAGAACTATCTTAAGCGCTTCTCTATCCCCCCTTATAGGATTAAAGGAATTAATAGGAAAATATTCTAGATAACTAAGGTTATCTAATAGATATTTAGAATATATAGGTATAAGAAAAGTACCTATATATATATTATTAATATACTAGAAGAAGACGTTATTCTAAGAAAGAGCTAGTTAGATTACTATAAGGTATCTATTAACTTAGCTAAGAAGAGTCTCTATATCTACTTAGTAGATATCTAAGTGTAAATAGAGAAAAGGAAGAAACTACCGTCTAAGCTATAGTAAGTAAATATAGCAGCATTCGCTACGTTAGCTTATAGGAAAAGTCTAAGTAGAGTTTAAGTATTTACTACATTAATTATAGATATTAATAAGGTATTATAACCTAAGAAGAAGATAGATATAAAAGTAATACTATCTATTTAGTACTAAAAGTTCTATAAGTTATTTAATCTAAAAGAGGTAGATAAGCTACCTCTATATAGAGGTCTAAGAGTAAACTATAAGATTAAACTTAACCTAAAAGACGCTTAGCTGCTATAGGGGCCGCTATATAGTATATCTAAAGAAGAGTTATTAGTTTTGCGTAAGGAGCTTACGTCTCTACTTAAGAAAGAATTTATCTAAGTTAGTAGCTTACTAGTAGCTGCGCTAGTATTATTCGCGAAGAAGCTAGGAGGAGGCCTCCGCCTTTGCATTAACTATAGGGCGTTAAACGAGATTACTAAAAAGGATAGATACTCTCTTCCTCTAATCTAAGAGACGCTTAATAACCTAAGTAAGGCGAAATAGTTTACTAAGCTAGATATTATCGCAGCCTTCCACAAGATTCGCGTCGCAGAAGGCGACGAATAGAAGACTGCGTTCAGAACGCGCTTTAGGCTATTCGAGTGGCTAGTCACCCCCTTTAGCATAGTAAACTCTCTAAGCACCTTCTAGCGGTATATTAACTGGACCCTGCGAGAGTACCTCGACGACTTCTACTCAGCTTACCTCGACGACGTGTTAATCTACACGGACGGAAGTAAAAGCTAATACTAGGAGCACGTCTAAAAGGTGCTTAGTAAGCTATAGATAGCTAGACTCTACGTGGATATTAAGAAGTGTGAGTTCGAGGTTAAGTCTACGAAGTATCTAGGGTTTATTATTAAAGCTAAAAAAGGAATTAGTATAGACCCTATAAAAGTAGCTATAATCTATAAGTAGGAAGCGCTAAGTATAGTTAAGAGAGTAAAGTTATTCCTAGGGTTTACTAATTTCTACTAAAAGTTTATTAGAAACTTTACTTAAGTTACTATACCTCTTACTAGACTTACTAGTAATATAATCTTTTAGTAGGGCCCTAAAGAGTAATTAGCCTTTAAAAAGCTAAAGGAAGTCTTTATCTTAGAGCCTATACTAGCTAGCTTTAACCTAGATAAGGAGATAGTACTAGAGTATAACTTATTAAAATATGCTATAGGAGGGGTACTTTCCTAATATAGAGATAATAGTATCTTAAGACTATACGCGTACTTCTTAAGAAAGAATAACCTCTATAAGTAGAACTATAAGATTTATAATAAGAAACTACTAGTAGTAGTTTACTACTTAGAGGAGTAGAACGCTAAACTACGCTTAATTATTAAATTTAAAGTAATTACTAATTATAAGAATCTAGAGTACTTTATAAGATCTAGGATATTAAATAAGTACTAGATAAGATAGTCTCTCCTACTAGGACGCTATAATATAGAGATATTATACCGCCTAAGTAAGTAGAATATTAGGGTAGACGCACTCTCGCGAAGGGAATAGAACTTGCCTATAGAAGTAGAGAACGAGCGCTTATAGAAGCGCCTTATATAAGTCTTTAAGCTAACTACGTCCTACTATAAAGAATTAGCTAAAGAGAATTTAGAGAATATACTAGTAATATATACTAGCCTAAGCCTAACTCTAATAAAACTAAATCTACTACTAGTTAATAACTACTTAGAGTAAGAGGCTTAGAGTAAGGCTACTATTACCTCTAATTAGCTAGAGGAGCTATAGGCTATTATAGTAGAGAATAATAGAACTTACTAGAAAGTAAAGAGAGTGGTTAAGTAAAAAGAAAGAAGATTCTTACTAAGCTTAGGCCTAAAGTATTCTATTGCGGAATATATAATTAATAATAGAGCGTTAATATATTAAAGAAAGAAATAAGTACTATAAGATAAGCTAATACGTACTTAGATTATTTAAGAGACCTATAAGTCTCTTATTATAGGTTATCTTAGGAGAGAGGTAACTTATAAGATACTTATAAGGGACTACTTCTAGCTAGGAATAGTAGATAACGTCTAGAGGTACGTTAGGAACTATGACGTTTGCGGTAGGAGTAAGCTATAAAGAGAAGAGAAATAAGGGTTATTAAAATCTCTTCTAATACCTACTTAGGTATAGAAGGAGATCTCTATAAACTTTATAGAGGGACTACCTAAGAGTAAGAGCATAATAAGCCTTATAGTAATAATAAACTAGCTAAGTAAAGAAGTAATCTTTATTCTCTTACTAAATATAATAATAGATATAGTAGTTTAGAAGTTTATTAAAAGGGTGGTCGCATACTACTAGCTACTTAACGTAATTACGTTAGACTAAGAGAACTAGTTCGTTAGTAAACTATAGGAACGACTCTACTAGATTCTAAAGATTAATTAGAGGCTATTAATAGCGTACTACCTCTAGATAGATAGCACTATAGAGAGAATGAATAGCGTCTAGGAAGCCTATATCCAATCCTTTACGAACTAGGCTTAGACAGACTAGGCCACGCTCTACCTAATAGCTTAAATCGCGATTAATGGTAGGGACGCGACGTCGATAGGTGTATCGCCTTTCTTCTTACAACATAGCTATGACGTGGACCCATTACAGCTACAGACGCTAGAGGAACGAGCGCTGCCCCTAGGTACACCTAACAACTACTTAGATAACGGGAAAGTAGAGCAGATCGTCTTAAAACTCCAAAGCGTCCTTGAGTTGGCCCAAGCAAGCATGGCGAGCGCGCAGCAGGAGCAGGAACGACAAGCGAACAAGTCGCGACGAGAGGCTCAATAATACTAGGTAGGCGATAAGGTTTAGCTACGCTTAGACTAGTAATATAGCACTAGGTAGATATTAAAGAAGCTAGACTAGAAAAACGCTAAGTATATAGTACTAGAGGTAATTAATAGCTACTTAGTTAAGCTAGATACGCCTCTAAGTCCCTACCTAGTATTCTATATTAACTAGATTAAGCTCGCGAGTTTAGACCCGCTACTAAGCTAAAAAGTAGATAATTCTTAGCTACTAGTGTTATAAGTAGTAGGAGAGAATAAATAGGTAGTAGAAGATATTATAGTAGAATAGGAACGCCACGTTAGAAGAGAATCTAAACGGGAATATAGGGTTAAATAGAGAGAATACTACTAAATAATATTTAAGTTAGTCTAGCTACTTAAGGACACGGAAGCCCTAGACTACTAGCTATCCTATATAGTACCGCACCACGACGCTAAAGGACGCCTCCTAAATAGTTTTTAGAAGGAAAATAGGTAGACCCCTAAAAAGAGGAGTATTATAATAGGCTAAACGCCCTTTAGTAGAGCTCCTTAATAGAATCTTAGTAGACGTATCTAATAGACGCTTAGATTACCTTAGACTAATATTTATCTAATAGATAGATAAATACTAGCGTAGATAGACTGATAGCTCCTCATCGAATACAACCACTATATACCTGGCCTTGCCATCGGCTATCTACTCCTTGAGTGCTCCTAGAGCTAGCCCCTTACATATATAATACTACTAAGAAAGTAGAGAAGTATTATTAATATAGAGCTATAAGTATATAGTATAAGTAGGCTTAGAGTTATAGATATAAGTATTTTTTCTACGTATATATAAAGAAATATTATAAGTTTAGTATATATAGTTATAGAGAAGGTAAGTAATTTAATTAAAAAGATTAGAATTAATAGTATTAATAGACTAATATAAGTTTTCTATAAATATCTAGTACGTAATTAGATTATAAGTATATTAGTTAATATCTATTCTTACTTTGCGAGATACGCTATATACTAAGACTAGCCTATAAATATAAATATTATAAAGGTATACTTAAGCTTAGTATAAGTTAGACTAAAGTAAGATTAAGTTTACTATTATCTACTACTATAGTAGTAAGAAGCTAATTTACCTAGAGATACTTATAATCTAATAAGTCTATAATTTAAGCGAGCTAATTAGCTAGTCCTAGCATATAGCATACCCCGCTACGCAGGTATAAACGCTACTCCTTACTATTTTAGCGCACCTAATAAGCTATTCTAGCTAACGAGCCACTATAATTTAAGGCTGCGATTTTAGAAATAAGGCTATAGAGCTACCTATAAAAACTATTATCGCGAGAAAAGCTATTATATTGCTATAAAGATGCTTGCGGATAACTTGTGCTATTTAAACCTGGCTGGTTTCCTAATGTTGCGGCCGCTGCTAGTAATTTCTGGTAGGGGAGACGCAGCTGGAGGAACAGCGTCAGCACCACTTTGCGCAGCCGCAACACGACGACGCTTTGTCGGATTTTTGGCAGCTTTGTGTAGGCTTTTCGCTTGCCCTTGTTTGGTATATCGTGACTTTTTTGTGCGGTTGCAGCGTCGCGCTGCTGCTTTCTGAGCGCTCGTTGAGCAGCCAGCGCTTCAGCTTGTGCTTTTTTGGCCGCGCGATGCTCCTCAGCAGCACGCTGTCGAGCCGCCTTTGCTTCAGCAGCTTGCTGCTTTTG
>QXCR01000334.1:0-15005 GCA_004380135.1 Stemphylium vesicarium | reverse complement strand
ACCCGATTGAGCGATGTAGAGGGCCAACTCAACACCAAAAGCAAGCGGCATACGAGGTCTACAACCCTGGCTACACAAGACAGCAACAAGCCTAACGGCGGCGCGGTTTTCCTAAGTCCTAGAAAGCTCCGCGAGTGCCGCGAGCGCGAGGCTACAAAACACCATGAAGCCGAGCAGCTACAACTCCAAAAGCTTCGCGATAGAGACCTAAAAGCCGCGGCAACGTTATACAAAAAGCAGCAAGCAGAAGCTGCAAAGGCTGCTCGATTGCGCGCAAAAGAGGAGCGAGATCAGACCAAAAAACAGCGGGCTGCAGAGCTAGCTGAGCGCCGGACACTCAAAAAGCAGCAACGCGACGCTGCAACCACACAAAAATCTCGCGATAGAGGCAATAGCAGTAAGCGAAAAGCCTCAAACAGATTCGATCAAAATATAGCTAAGCGTCGTCGTGCTGTTGCTGCTACAAGCCAGCCTGACGCTGGTCCAGCAGTTGCGTCTCCCCCACCCAAAATCAGCGCGCGCGGCCGCAAAATCAAGACACCAGCGAGATACAAATAGTTCAAATAGAGCGCCATAGTCTACAAATCAATACACCAAGTTTTCTCGCGATAATCGCTTATGTACGTGGCTCTACAGCCTCATTTTTCTATCGTCCAAAATACTGATGGGGCGGGCGGCACGCGAACATGGGCATTACGCGCGCACGGACTGTAGTGGCTCTTCACGCCCGTGATTGCGCGTGTGCGACGCGACGGTAAGAACACGACTCCGAGGCACTCACCCCCACCGCCACGGCCATCAACTGCGACAAACGAATGACATGACCAAGAATGGCGCGCATTGTGCAAGATTCCGACGACGAGCTCGAAGAGGATCTTGAGGCTGACCTACCACCACCGAAACAGCTAGGCGCGTCCGGCCAGCCGCCCAGTAACACTACTTCGCATGACACGGGATCCACCGGTAGGACTGGTGCTCATTGAGTCTATGGCCATATTTATACTAATAAATTCCCCAGTATCACTTAAGGACAGAAGTGGGGCAACGCAACATACCCATCAACAGTCCCAGCCCAGTCAGGATGAACCACTGTCATCAGTCTCCTTGCCGGAACATCCAAACAAAAAAAGAAAGACAGAAAGTCATCTGAGTCCACGCATGTCAACGCTTCATGGATCCTCTACTAAGAAAGACCCTATTACCTACGGTGAAAATTTCAAGTTGATCTTCCCTAGCTCTCCAGCATTTAATGTTCCTGGTCAAAATCACCCAGTCGAGCATGCTGCCAACTATGGTTTCGTGCCGACTCAGGATGGAGTCTGGAACCTGCAAGGCACCATGCGCGATCAATACGCCCGTCACGAATCAGCCATGTTTCCTGAGCCCTCTAGCACTGTTCCAAACGCCACTATGACCCAACAACATGTCTTGGACGTTGTAAACGCTGCACCAATGCTGGGGCAAGAGTCTGAGATGGGAGGGCCTTGCTACTATCCTCCACCAGAGCCATCTATTCCCTGGTCAGATCTGATGAAATTCACACCCGCAGAGGCGACTGAGCAGACCGAATCATCGGATCATGACCTACCACCCGGTTTCCCCTACAGTACGCCACTTGTGACCCAGCAAAAGGACGATGGAGTATCCCCGTCACAACGGAGCAGACGCGCATCTTCTGTGCGTCTGAAAGGAAGTCCGTTGCGGAATGTAGTTGCCCCAGTCGAACTCAACATCACGCAACAGGAGTCGGCTTCCTTGAAGGTCGGTTCTGAGACGATGTCGGATATGCCGCCCACTGCACGGCCTGGGTCTCATCGGCAGGAGAGCCAGGCTACGCCTACTTCCGACGACGAACTCACCATCATTGGGATGCCAGAGGAACAGCATAAACCGCGGCCTAGTCGTTCAAGATCGCTCAAGGTCGATATAGAAGAGCCAATCGACTACTCTATCCGGCCTAAGAGGGCCAAAAATATCAGCAAACGTCGAAGAGCGACTGCTGAACTGGATGCTGCTTCCGTTAAAACACCTGAGAAAATTCGTCAAATCTGTGACAT
This sequence comes from Stemphylium vesicarium, assembly GCA_004380135.1. Taxonomy (NCBI): domain Eukaryota; kingdom Fungi; phylum Ascomycota; class Dothideomycetes; order Pleosporales; family Pleosporaceae; genus Stemphylium; species Stemphylium vesicarium. Next base: position 12,948 of record QXCR01000334.1, on the reverse strand, counting down.
GGGCTTCACACCTTCGACTACCACTGGGGCATTGAAACGGAACAACGGTGACGTCATACAGACTATCGATTGGCTAGTTACTAACAATATCGGCCATGACGAGCTGGCACCGCAAAGTCCGCCAAAGTCGAAGCCAAGCCCACAGGAAGGAGGCAAAACCCCAGCGATGGATCCTGAAGCTGTACAAGATATCATGCGCAACTTGGATACGTACCGTCGAGATGAAGAAAGTGCCCATAGTATCCAACCGGCGATGCCTAGCGAAGGCGGTACCGTGACGCAGATCGAATCAACGAGCAATATCACAACGAGTCCAAACGCGGGAATGCACTCGGAGATCGCCCAGAATACGAGTCCTATGAAGGTGCAAGTGGTGATTCCAAAGAAGTCGCCGAAAGCTGTCGCCACCCAAGCAGCGGACACCACGAGCGCGCCGGCTAAGAAAGCAAAGCGCAGAAAGACGACGCTGGATCAACCCGAATCGGAACTAATCACATCGATGCCTGCATCCACCGAAGCGAAGCCCGAAAAGAAAAAAGGTAGAGGTCGTCCGAAGAAGACCGCTACGGCCGCGGCGCCCATTGAACCCATCAAAGACCCGTCGGAACATGGCACAAAGGAGAAACAGCCCAAAGAGATCCAGCAAAGTATAGAACTGGAATCAGCTACTGAGAAGGCAGAGTTGAACAAAGATGAAGCCCCGCAGGAAGTGGAGCCCCCGAAGACGGTGAACTCAGAAAGTCCAGCTCACCCCAATCCCCCGTCAAAGGCTTCCCCAGCTGCAGCATCGGAAACCCCAGAGAGATCGACGAAACCCACAATCGATTCGCCGATCACCAAAGGCAAGGTACCTTACCGCGTAGGGCTGAGCAAACGAGCGAGGATCGCTCCACTGCTACGGATCGTGAAGAAGTGACAGGGGAGCTGTACATCCCCCGTACATCTCCCGTCAAGTGAAATACGAGGAACTTGACGTAACTACCATTCAGTTGTACGAAGAACTTAATGATACCCACTTTTACTACCTTTTTGTACAATTTCTACTAGACCGTATCCCCCGTACGCATGTATCCGATGGTGGACTTGTAGTGCCGCACTAGCCTTAGCTAAACCCAACAACCGGATGAACCAAACACGTGCAGTCTTTGAAGCGCGACATTGTGGGGCAGGTCCAGATCAGCCCGTTGTTCTGCCTAATTGCTGTGCAATAAATCTTCCGGGTTATCTGGGTGTGGTAGTGACAATATTTCCCACGTGCAGGATAGCCGCATCGGCCTATTTTTGTCACAATATCTCGATCAGCACTCGCATCTTCATCTGACAGATGCCATTTGCTCACTTTGCCGCCCTTGGCAACATGGATTTTCACGGGCGGAAGCTAGCTCCCGCGTTGGCTTGGCAGTGGAAATGAAGGTCAATAGGGGCTGCCTAGCATCGAATCGCAGGCATGGGAGGGACAGCAGCGGACGGGGCACATCTTTCGATGCTAGGCTTGGCGTGGGAGGATACGATTCGCGCTCTGTTCTGCGCGCCGCTGGCAGGACGACGATACGGACGTGGCCGACAAACTTTCGCTACCATCGCGATGGCACGGAAATAACTGCATCAACAGCGGCCGTCGACGGGACGTTGCAAAGTATATACCTTTTACTTCAGAGTTGCAATTGTGAGGGCAGTTCTAGTGAACAATGTCAAATGACACCTGGACCGCTGTATCGATAGGGGCGCATGACGATGAAGCTGCAAAAGCAAAGGTTATGGCCTTCTGCCGTGTTGATGAGTGCCGTTTGCCGAAAGGCCCGAATGTGAAACGGTCTCTCGTTCCTACGCGAGACGCCGCTGGACGCCACATGAAGCTATACCGGTGACAGCCAGCTGTTGCGGTGATGCCAAGGCCTCCGCTAGGCTGTTGTTGTGTGTTGCCCCACATCGATTTTCCCACTTCAGCATCTCCGCGACGAAACCTGGTCAGGTACCATCACCGCGGCTCTTATTCTTAGAACCCCGTTGGATTAACGGCTTGGTCATGTTAGGATCAGGTTATCTTTTGCCGCTTTGAGCGTGTCTAAAGGTTGACAGACCTTAGTTTCTCCAAGATAAGCGTCCACGCCGACTCGGCAATGGGAATCCTGGGTTTGGAGCGAAGCAGGGGAGCGCATTTCATCACTCCCCCGTGGCTTGAGCTAGCCGCCGCGTGGTTATCCTCAATTCCATGTCGTCTCCACCCTCAGTTCGTATCCTGCGAAACTTTCCCAAGGCGAGCAGCCTTGGCCACTGGCAATAGTGTGCCGATTGCACGGAGTGCGCGGGACAGGACTCCCTGCAGGTGCGCCACGAGTCACTCCTACAGCTGCTCCTACGGCATGGTGTTTTATAAGTATTATCGGACATCTTCTTCTCTGAGCTCGTCACTCGTCTTGCTTGTCTCTACACGCAAAAGCGACCGTCACTCGTTTACCACAATCATTTAATCAATAATCGACTCTTTGTCGTCACACTCGTTCAATTTCTACTTTACCATTAATATCGGAACGAATATCATACTACTTCTGCAACGCTTAATCCGCGAAAATGCGTTTCTCACAAGTCGCTGCTGCCTCGCTGGTAGCACCGCTTGCTGCCGCTCATGGAGCTGGCATGGAGGGAATGCCCAAGATCTTCGGTATGCCGAAGCAGTTGCGAGCTAGCAACCCTTTTACTGGGTTCCAAGCTCGCCATGCTGCTCACCCTGTTCGCGCTGTCGGTCCCCGTCAGGCAGTTGAGCGCTGTGGCCCGGAAAACAGCAATCAAGTGTGCGGTGGCAACGACTGCTGCTCGTCAGCTGGATACTGTGGAACTACCCAGGAACACTGCCAGGCGCCTGACTGCCTATTCAACTTCGGACCAGGATGTGACGCCAACAAGACCCCGAATGGTGAAAGCACGCGCAACATTCCTCGCCCGAAGCTTGGAAGCATCCCCTACGGTGGCGCAGGTATCTACGTCTGCAACAACCCCGGCACGGTTGCGATAACTTATGACGACGGCCCATACATCTACACTGAGAGTGTTATGCAGCAGTTCGAGGCCAGGGGAGGTCATGCTACCTTCTTCATCACCGGAAACAACATTGGAAAGGGTGCCATCGATGAGAACTGGGCTGGCGTCATCCAGAAGATGTATGAAAACGGTCATCAGGTTGCTTCCCACACATGGAGTCACCAAGACCTTTCCAAAATTAGCAAGGAAGAGGTTTATGATCAGATGGTCAAGAACGAGATGGCCCTCCGCAATATTTTGGGTAAATTCCCAACAGTAAGTGCCGGATGTTTACAATGCCTATGAGATGTGAACTGACTCCGTACTCGTAGTACATGCGCCCTCCCTACTCTTCCTGTGACTTAGAATGCCAGGAGGTCATGGCCGATCTTGGTTACGTTGTGTCATACTTTGACCTCGATACTGATGGTACGTTAAAGATTCCTCAAGGCCCTCATACACTGTTGCTAATGGTCACTAGACTACAACCAACTCACACCCGTGAAGATTCAGAACGCCAAAGATAACTTTAAGGAGGGCATCGACACCCGCAACAACAATCCATTTGACGGCGACAGGCTTGTCATCGGTCACGATATCCACGAGCTTACCGCTGAGAACCTTACTGCTTACATGCTTGACTACCTGTACTCCCAAGGTCTCGAAGCCGTCACCATGGGAGAGTGTCTTCAGGATCCCAAGGAGAACTGGTACCGCGACTCTACTCCTGCTCCTCCCAGCACTTCATCTACTAGCACCTCTTCTTCTGCTGTCCCTACCCCCACCGGCCCCACTTCCACTGATGGATCTTGCGGTGCTTCTGGTTCCAACCAGTCCTGCATTGGCTTCGTTGGTCTTGACGGTCTCCTCGGCGAGTGCTGCTCCCAACACGGCTGGTGCGGTCGCACATCTGATCACTGCCAGACTGGCTGTCAAGCTGGCTTCGGAAAGTGCGGTGCTCAGCCCAGCGCCTCTCCTTCGGCGTCTGCCACCGTTTCTGCAAGCGTCACTGGCCCTGTTCCTATTCCCACCGGACCCGCCACCACTGATGGATCCTGTGGCGCTTCAAACAACGATATGACCTGCATTGGCTTTGTCGGCCCCGCTGGTCTTAGCGAGTGCTGCTCTGAGTACGGATACTGTGGAAACACTGATGTCTACTGCGCTGCTGGTTGCCAAGCTGGTTTCGGAAAGTGCGGCGAGCAAGACCTCAGCCCCAGCAGTGTCGTTGCCGGTGCTTCTTCTTCTTCTCTCGCTGCTAGCACCAGCCCGGCGCCTTCGTCCTCTGCAGATGCCAGCAAAGATGCTATATCTTCCATGACTTCGACCTCTGTAGAGGCTAGCTCCACCGTCGAGGCTAGCGAGGTTTCTTCCGCTCCTTCTGCTACTCCTACTACGTCTGGTGAGATGTCGAGGGATGGCTCATGTGGTGGCCAGAAGGGCTACACCTGCGTTGGTTTTAACACTCTCGAGGGCGCAAAGTCTGAGTGCTGCTCCGCTTGGGGCTACTGTGGCTCGTCTGAGGACCACTGTGGTGCTGGCTGCAACCCAGTTTACGGCAACTGCCCTTCGGTTTCTTCCTCGTTTTCCACTGCTGTGACTGCCTCCAGCGCGACTGAGAAGTCTGAATCTACTTCTTCTCGCGTTGCTACTGCCTCATCTGAGGCTGTCTCTTCTTCCGCCTCCTCAGTCTCCACTTCGGCTTCCGAAGACAGTTCCGCATCGACCTCCGAGCACGTTTCCGCCACTGCCTCTGCTTCAGCGTCTGAATACGCTTCCGCGTCAATCTCCGAGCAAGTCTCTGCTTCGGCGTCGGCCTCTACCTCTGCTTCAGTCTCAGACTACATCTCTGCCTCTGTTTCCGAGCACATCTCAGCTTCCGCCACAGTATCTGCCTCCGAGAAGCCAGAGGGCCACGACTCGGCTTCTGCCTCCGCCACTGCTTCCTCTGAAGCCGTACACCCCTCCTCCACCGGCGAGACCGCCTCTAAAGACACTTACCCAACCGATACCGCGATCCCTTCTGAAGTCTCATCCGAGTACCCAACCTCCACCCCCGAGCACTCCGAGACCCCCGCATCCAGCAGCTACCCCATAATCTCCACCATGACACCCTCGCCCATCCACCCCTCCTCCTCCTCCTTCTCCACCGCCATTGTACGCCCCACTTCCACCTCGTGCAGCACCAGCGCGACCCCGTCTCCCACCAAGCTGCCCGTCTCCCAGGACGGCAAGTGCGGTGAGGACAACGGCGGCCAGACGTGCGCGGGTTACAAGACTTCTTTCGGACTCTCCATGGGATGTTGCTGCAAGCAGAGTGGACGCTGCTCCACTGATCCCTGGGCGTGCGGCCTTGGCTGCGATAAGGGGTATGGAAAGTGCTGGTTCTAGACGATGATCAAGGTGGTGGGATCTAGGACCGATGTTTGTCTATTTCTAGGTGTATGTCTCTGTGTTTTGGTGTAGTGGGTGGCTTTTTGTTGTCATTGTTGATGATCGTTGTATATATTATAAGTCTCGATATCAAGAAAGTGGATATATGTACAAGATAGACTCTAACCGCCTAGTCTTAACATAGTTTTCAATTCCATGCGTCTGAAGCCAGTATTAACCTATATTACCAGAACTCCTCCAATCATATAAATCAAACCTGATTTGGCAGCTCCATAAAAGATCCGTCATCCAAGTCCGCACCTCCAGCCTTTACAGCTTCCACTGCATGCGATTATAACGCCTTGGCCAAATCCCGGACTTGCCCGGCGCCAGGATCCCATTAGGATCCAGGGCATTCTTCACTGTCTGATTGAATCTCCTGAAGACGTGATTGTTAAACGAGTAAGTAGCCATAATCTGATCCATAGCAGCAAGATGGGTCCTGTACTCTCCCCATCCCAGCTTAGCACAGTCATCAATCAGCGTCTTGATGAGCCACACAACCCTCTTCTTCATGGCCTCGTCTTTGCGGTTGAAAACAATGCATACGATATGGTGCATTTCGCGCATACCAACCGTAAACGTACCGATGAAGTCAAGGCCAGCTTCATGGCAGCGAGCTTTGGTAAGCGCAAACTGCTTGGTTGCGTCGTCACCGTTGACTCTCGAGATGGGCGAGAAGAAGAGATGCGAGCCGTTTGGTAGCCAGTCGAGCCATTTGAGCTCGTCGTAGGTTGGGATGCCTTGCATAGTCTTGTGCCGCGTATGCAAGATGGAATTTGGCTCCGGGCGGTCTTCCGGGAAGAAGAATCTTGCGCCTGGGATGGTGGAGAAGGCTTCTTTGACAACGGACCACATGGCATCGCGCATGGGCTGGGGCCCGTAGAGCGCGCCGTAGAAGTTCCAGCGGCCGAGGTTGAGCTTCGCGGCTATCGCGTCTAGCTCGGCGTCTGTGAGGGGTCTGTTTACATCCGACGTGTAATGGGATTTGTGACCCAACACCGCGGCATCGAGCAGAATGTGGCGAATTGTAGGTACATTCTGGAGGATCATGTTCAATCTCAGCGGCCTGATGATGTCGACTGCCTGCTTCAAGTCTTCCTCCCGCGGGATTGTGATAAGGTAGGACTGGTAGCCACCCGGGTTTGGCATGAGCCAGATGCCCATCTTGGTCGCGATACCCAGATTGGATTGAGTGAAGATTCCGTCAACGTAGGGGCCGAACCCGTAGTTGAATAGCTGTGCCGAGTCATTCCAAGGCTGGTCTTGGGGAGCAACGCCGTCTTTCTCATTGGGATGCGGCAGTGCTCCCATACCGGTACGCATGACCTCGCTACTAGGTAAGACGAGCTCTATACCGCAATGCATCATAAAGTGATCTAGTGAACAAGTCAGACCGGGATGCGACAAGCCCTTCATGCTGAGACTTACCGCCATAAGGCGTGTAGCCCACGCCCCTCTCCATGGTATTGCCTAGTACTGAACCACCACCAAGATCAGGCACGTCGAGCCAAAGCTTGTCGCGAAGCTTGTTCTCGATGAGGTAGGTATGCAGATCGTGGTACGTGACTCCTAGATATAGATCAACGTCTTGAACGGAGTGAAGGCATAAGTGGCGACTGAACTTACCTGGCTCGACCAAGGCATACGCACCCTCTACATTGACCTCGAGAATTTTGTTCATATGTTTACCCATGTTCACGACAACACTACCAGATACACGTGGAGCGGCACCTCCATAGCCCGAGTTCCTCCCGATGCTGATGGGCCATAGTGGCACATGATACTCGTTCGCCGCCTTGACGATAGCCTGGACATCAGCGACGTGACGTGGGGCGATGACGGCTGACGCGAGGAAGAAATCTTGCGCAAGAATGTGATGAGGGTCGTGTGTGTAGCTTGGCTTCATGTAGTCGCCATCGTCAATTTGGTACGTCGAGGATATAACCTCGATATCTTCGCTACCGAGATCTTGACAGGCGGTTAGGAATTGGGAGAAGACGGCTGCACTGACATTGGGGGGCAGCACACGCGGCTCTGTGATGACGACCATGACGATGTGGCGAGACGAATTTGGAGTAGTGCTCTGAATAATGCAATAAGGGCGCAAGGCGGTAGATTAATGGGCAAAGTATGTAACTGAGGGGTGCTTCAAACACTCTTATTACCTTCTTCAATGCTATCACCCGTTACGAGAACTAGTGCCACTTCCGACACAGAGATGATCAATGCTTTAGTCGCATGCGGGGCATTATACACGCCATCATGCCATCCAAGAGGCAGCTGGTTATTCTTTGCGGTAGCCACTCGGACATTTCTGCACATGGCAGACGGTAGTTGTCGTGATAGAACCCCGCATCGAGTGGGAGAAATCCGTCGTTGCCGACCTTCCCCTCCCCCCCCCCCAAACTGTGAGAATTTCCCGACGCTAAAGCCATGTTCGGACGCGGTGTAACCGCATTCGTCTGAGACCCTTTGCTTAGTCTATCGTTCCTGGTCAAAACAACAGCAGAGATTTTTTTGCGACCGACCTAATAGTTGTTATTGACATCTTTCTGGGCCGAGATGCCTCCAGTGTGAACATTGCGCGTTGGCCATTATCGGGAGTCCGTCACCCGATGGTGCGGGTATTTCCCACAGCGAGAGAGAAAGAAAGGGGAAAGATAGATGTTGTGGATAGCTCGTTTTGCGAACTTCTTGTCATGTGAACTTCGCCTTTGTCCAAGTGCCGAAATTAACCGCGCGATCCGGCACCCAAGTGTAGCGCGCAGATCCCCCGCATTTGGCACTTTCCCTTCCCTATAGCGTTTAAGAAAGCTTTCAAATACATAACAAGCGCTTTTGGTCTACTATAGGACTTACTTACAACCTTGTAGGGTTGACATGGAAATCTCTAAAAGGTCTTACATCTGCATCTTTTGCTCCCGTAAATTTGCTAGAAGGTGCGCTCCTCCCTCACGAGGCAGCCCGGTCACTGACTATAAACGCAGCGATTCATTGAAACGTCATTGGCACTCATGCAGTGTCCGAAGGGCTCATAGTCTTTCCGTCCCTGCGGTTAAGGAGAAAATAAGAGGACGCAAGATCCGTGCTTGCGACCAATGCAGTCATTTGAAGAGAGCTTGTACTTCCTCGAAACCATGCGCGCAGTGTACCTCGAGGAATCAAGTGTGCAAGTATAGTCGACCGCAAGAGAGTAGCCCTGACTGGGCAGGCGAGTCCAAATCCCTCATTGATAACATCAATGCTTTCGAGACGGAGCCTGACGGCACGTTAAAATGCCACATCGATGGAGAGGTGATGACCGGATTCGACATGCATGTATACGAATCTGTATTCCGGACCTTGGACAACACCAACGATCATCCTGAAACCTCCATACCCGAACTGGATCACGCGATAGAACCAACGCTTTGGTCTTCCAGGTTCAGTTTAAATTCTGACGTTGACGCTGGCTCCTGCACTAGCCCTGGATCACTGTTGATCGAACACGAACTTGTAGCTCCATTTTCCCAACGCCCAACAAACCTCAGTATCAACATGTTGATCCAATTTCCCTTTCTCGACAACTTTACCAAGGCGACTGGATTTGTTAGATCATTCGGGTGTGGCACCAAGCAACAGAGACTCTCCATCACATCAGACCCAACGAAGGCGAGCCCGAGTGAGAATGTTTTCGCCGTGAAGCAAGTAAGTCTAGATGCGGCGACGACGCACTGGATCGACATAGCCAGATATGTGCTGGTGCAGGATAATAATAACACGGACAGTCCAGTCCCCTTATTACTCGTAACACACGAGATTGTTCATCGAATACGAGATGTAGCAACAAAGCAGCACGGCCAAGGCTTCACTCATATAACCTGGTCGTCTTCCGCGGAAGCTTCGTGCTATGAATTTTTCAACCCGAAACATCTACGCAAGTGCCATGCGCTCTTCTGGTCTTGCTGGTATCCCAACTGGCCCACAATACATGCACCGACGTTCAGAATAACGGAAAAGGCACCAGGGCTCATTGCTGCGATGGCTCTAGTTGGTGCGTGCTTGTCGCCCGAAGAGCGTGACCGTGCCCCAGCTCAGATCTGGTTCGACGTGGTCGAAGACCTTGTCTTCGGTGATGGTGCTTTCGATGAGGACGACATCTCGACTGTGTGGAGGGACTCGACGGCTAATCATCGACGGAGCACACATTTGGAGGTTCTCCAAGCTGCTTACTGTGTTTGCCTATACCAAACGTGGGAGGGTAGTAAGCGGAGCAAAAGACGTGTTCTGCGGCAACGGTTCAACGATCTCGTTTATGTCAGTGTTTTCCATCACGGTCTCAGGACTTACTGACGTTTGTCAAGCTAGCACGCGATATCGGACTAGATCAGGCTTCGCTGAAACGAATCGATACACTCCATCTAGCTGGCTTCGACTGGGAAGAGTACATCCTCCGGGAGTCACTCATTCGGTACAGATTGACCCAGTATACCACGTCTCAATGCTAACTTGACTCAATAGGATCTGTTCATACATTTGCAACATCGACGCGAGTTATGCCCTATTCTTCCGCCATGTACCCCGCATGGCTTTATCCGAAATGGTCATCGAGATGTCATCCCCAGAAACCTGTTTCCAAGCTTCTTCGAGAGAAGAGTGCTTCGTCGAACTTGAGGCTTGGCGCAGAAGCATGGGTACCGATGCGACGAACCTGACCATCCTAAGCGCCGTCAATTTGCTGTGTGATGATGCGATCATGGCAATTTCAACGATCCGTCGCGCTTTTGCCCACCTTACCGTCCTAAACATGTTCACCATCGTCCACGCACTCTATCTGCAGGTACACAGCATCGAAGCCTCCGCAATTCCCATGCTAGACGCAACTAGAGCGGCTTCAATCATAAATGCATTACGGAACTGGCAGCAGTCGTGGCCGTCGCAATCCCGAGATGCGGAGTTAGTGGATTTTTTGGGGAAGGAAAGTGATTTATCGAAAATGTGGCAGCGCCTTGGTTTCATGAGATACGCCCCAGAGTACTGGCTGATAGCGTATCTGACGCTGAAGAAGATTCACACGCGGAATGGTATACGGACCAGTCCAATGACGGCAAATTCTGCTGGCGCTGGGAATTGCGATATGGTCGAGGCACGAAGACTTATCAATGAGTTGAAGAGTGGAAATATGGGTTCGATGATGGACAGCGACACAATATAATGGATGTTCCCATTCTTGGAAACGTTCGCGAATCGTATAAAGTAGCCTACGCATTCTTTCTCTACGAGCCCAACGAGGCCCGCCAAATACGATCGCCACGCCATGGCGCTTTTTCGCCGCTCTCGTTGTATCGAACCGTTTGCGGGTTTAATTGCGTGTTGGCCCTGGGTGTGGTGGCGGCCGCTGTGGAAAATGCCCGTGCCATCGGATGACGGACTCCCGATATCACCATCACCTTTAGAACCGTCTGGCACTTTCGGATCGGGCGATGGCGGCTGTATTGAATAGGTGAATTCGGAAGAAGGAAGGGGTGAGTTCAACATTGTCTTTCTACTTCCGCACCACGGCTACGATCGTTGGCGATGAGGAGTTTTTACCTTGTGCTCTGATTGCATGTCTAGTAAGGCGTTCCATGGGTTGCTTGTGCTGAAGCTTTTCTTAATGTGCTTACAAACCGTGAAAAGATGTTAGATACAGTCGTCGCTTCTTGCTTTGTTGCATACATGTACCTAGGTACCTAGGTGGGCTAGCGTGCACCAATGAAGGTGTAACTGGAGGACTGCCCTCATGGGAAGAACTCATATCCTCGACGTGTAATTAGGCGTCTCTTAGCTTTACAGCGTCTAATTAATTAGATTTTCAGGGCGCTTTACTGCGTATACGTGAACCAAGGCGAGACGCAGGCAATAGTATCCCGATTCAATTGCTACCACTCCAGCCGAGTTGGGGCGGTTGGTGAGTTGATGCCCCCTTGTTCCTAACCTCCGGTATAGAGTACATATACAATTTATTGCGCTAGCCGGTTCATGTACCTGCAAAGGAGGAGGAGTCGCGAAAAGGGCAATATAGGCCCCCGAGGCACAACTGTGACGTGGCGCACGCGAATGTTCCGCACCAATGACGCTTCTTTTAGCGGACCAGAAACATCAGCATCACATGTTGTCAAACCATCAAGGAAACAGAGCACAGATTCTCTCTTACCCACACGTTCCAAGTAAGAGTAAGCTCCCTAATCATGATAATTACTCTGTGCAAAAAAACCGTCACGATCCTACGAGCCCCACCTCGAGGTCAACAAACATCACCCACCAGCCAACAAACCCAGGCCCCCTAATCCACTCCAGACCCCGCGCCAACGAATTCAGAATACGAGCATTCGTGACCAAAGCCCCCAATCATCCCATCCCATCTGGGTAAACGCTTGCTTGCAAAACATGCTCATCGCTCGCTCGTCTTATTGAAACCGCTCGCTCCCCGTTTACGCGCTTGGCAGCTCGCGTTGAGCGAATATTGGCTTGGAAGGGCTATTTCGGGGCTTGAGCTGCATTGGCGGCATGCAGCGAAATGTGCCAGCGACACGGGTGGGGCGCACGCAGTGGTCTGGTGTGGCTAGTGAGGGCGCGGCCGGGGCCTGTCGGCACGCAAACCCCCCCTGTCACGGATGTAGAGTTTGAGAATGTCGCGCCATCTGACTCGACGAGAAGGGGGTTTGAACACGGGAAACAACCACCGGGACTTTTGTATACCTGGATGCGAGGGTCATCTGGGGGTTGTTTGGCACTGTCGTCGTCGTCATCATTGGTATCAGCGTTGCTGTTGGAATGCTTTCCATTGCTTGTTCCGTCCCGGACAGTTCAACCTGTCCGTCTCAACAGGCAAACGAACAAACGAAAATCAAACATTCGCAAGGCGATTGCACGCAGAGGAACTGAGCAGCCCAAGCAAGCCAGAAACCCACAAAAAGAGGGAGAGAAAGTATCAAGCCAACCTTGGCGATACGCCGAAACACACAAGCGAACCCTCGTCCCCGAATTAAACCAACGCTAAACTACTTGGGTGGGGATGTATCGCGCCACTAACTGGTACCACATCCGTCGGACCCTTCGGGGCGCACATGTACGTCAAACCATTCCCTACCCAGCTGGCGCGAACCCCTGCAACATAGTAGCAGCAAGGCCAGGCCAGAACGCGATGTGGCTGTGTTGCAGTTGGAAACCAGGCCACCCGCTTCGCTGGGAAAACTTGGTAGCGGTAGCGGTAACCGGGTTTCGTTTTTGCGCATCTTGATTCTCCAGCTTGACCCTTTTCTCTCCAACTAACTCTGGTTTGCGCATCGAGTCGGAAAGCTGAGGGGTGTTAGTAGGAGGGTTGTTAGGATTGATGTACGGGAGCGAGGAAGTAGCCGATCGATGGGCTGGGCGGTTAGTTACGCAGGGGGTTGATGCGAGTTCAATAGAGGGGTTCATTCGGCATTTAGGGCGCAAACAGGCGTTAGACGATGTAGAGAGCAACAAGTTAGT
>QXCR01000333.1:0-15116 GCA_004380135.1 Stemphylium vesicarium | reverse complement strand
GGAGGCTTCTGAGTTGTCGAAGTAGTAGTTGCTGGCATCACTCTTGACGTAGTCAGACATGATGGGCTAGAACGGGCCGGAACGACCGAAGAAGGGGCAAGTCTGGATCTATTAGCTTCACTTCGAGTTCGGAAGGCCCAAAGTCACGCCCAATAGCCGGTTCTGGGCCGAAATGGAGCTTTTCGGCCCATACCCCCGACTGTCAATGCCAACCAAGGGAAAGTGGAAATACTCACAAAATGTATTGAGGTCGAGGTGGAGAGTAGAACAGATGGGCTAGAACGGCTGATAACAGGCCAAAGCACGGGCCAATGCGCTAGTGCAGGCAGCTGGACCCTGATCTTCTCGGCGGAGAACTTTCGAGGTGAAGGTGACAGGTGAAGGTGAGTGTAGAGCGGGTGAGAGACGCCCTCTCACCTGGACCACATCGCCCTTCAACACTACACCAACCCCCCGTCTAGTCCATTGCCCCCCATAACGGCACGAAACTGCCCACTACGGGCGTATCGGGGCGATACTCATAAAGAAGGGGGATATTGTCAGGCGGACGGATTTGAACGGCCCTCGCTGAGTCAGCGAGGGCTATATAGGCTTACCCTTCGCTATCGTGGCTCGATAGCGAATCGTCTCTAGTCAATGCAGACCATTACAAGCCGTACTATGTGACATTGGGTGTATCCAGTATCGATCTATTTATATTCCTGACATTAATACTAATATCTAAGAAGTATTTAAGGCTTAATAGTTTTAGTTACCTAATACTTCTATACTTAAATTAGAAATACTTCTTTATCTAGCTTATCTAGCTCTATACTTCTATTCTTTTGTAAGGGGCAGTTATAGGCAATAGTATTTACTTTACACTGCAATAGAATAGTGGGGGATGTGTAAGGGGCTAGCTCTAGGAGCACTCAAGGAGTAGATAGCCGATGGCAAGGCCAGGTATACAGTGGTTGTATTCGATAAGGAGCTATCGGTCTATCTACGCTAGTGTTTATCTACCTATTAGATAAACATTAGTCTAAGGTAATCTAAGCGTCTATTAGACGCGTTTATTAAGATTCTATTAAGAAGCTTTATAAAAGGGCGTTTAGCCCGTTATAATACTCCCCCCTTTAGAGGTCTACCTATTTTCCTCCTAAAAACTATCTAGGAGGCGTCCTTCAGCGTCGCGGTGCAGTGCCGTACGGGATAGCTAGTGGTCTAGGGCTTCTATGTCCTTAAGTAGCTAGACTAGCTTAAACGTTATTTAGTAGTATCCTCTCTATTTAACTCTATATTCTTGTTTAGATCCTCTTCTAATATAGCGTTCCTATTCTACTATAATATCTTCTACTACCTATTTATCCTCTCCCGCTACTTATAACGCTAGCGGCTAGGAATTATCTACTTTCTAGCTTAGTAGCGGGTCTAAACTCGCAAGCTTAATCTAGTTAATATAGAATATTAGGTAGGGACCTAGAGGCGTATCTAGCTTAACTAAGTAGCTATTAATTACCTCTAGTACTATATACTTAGCGTTTTTCTAGTCTAGCTTCTTTAATATCCGCCTAGTGCTATATTGCTAGTTTAAGCGTAGCTAAACCTTATCGCCTACCTAGTATTATTAAGCCTCTCGTCGCGACTTGTTCGCTTGTCGTTCCTGCTCCTACTACGCGCTCGCTATGCTTACTTAGGCTAACTCAAGGACGCTTCGGAGTTTCGAGACGATCTGCTCTGCTTTCCCATTGTCTAAGTAGTTGTTAGGTGTACTTAGGGGCAGCGCTCGTTCCTCTGGCGTCTGTAGCTGTAATAGGTCCACGTTATAGCTATGTTGCAAGAAGAAAGGCGATACACCTATCGACGTCGCGTCCCTACTATTAATCGCGATTTAAGCTATTGGGTAGAGCGTGGCCTAGTCTGTCTGAGCCTAGTTCGTGAAGGATTAGATATAGGCTTCCTAGACGCTATTTATTCTCTCTATAGCGCTATCTATCTAGGGGTAGTACGCTATTAATAGCCTCTAATTAATCTTTAAAATCTAGTAGAGTCGTTTCTATAGTTTACTAATAAACTAGTTCTCTTAGTCTAACGTAATTATATTAGGTAGCTAGTAGTACGCGACTACCCTTTTAATAAACTTCTAAACTACTATATCTATTATTATATTTAGTAAGAGAATAAAAATTACTTTTTTACTTAGCTAGTCTATTACTACTATAAGGCTTATTATACTTTTACTCTTAGATAGTCTCTCTACGAAGTCTATAGAGATCTCTTTTTATACCTAAGTAGGTATTAGAAGAGGTTTTAATAACCTTTATTTCTCTTCTCTCTATAGCTTACTCCTACTGTAAACGTTGTAGTTTCTAATATACCTCTAGACGTTATCTACTATTTCTAGCTAGAAGTAGTCCCTTATAAGTATTTTATAGGTTATCTCTCTTCTAGAGTAACCTATAATAAGAGACTTATAGGTCTCTTAAATAATCTAAGTATATATTAGCTTATTCTATAGTATCTATTTTCTCTCTTAGTATATTAACGCTCTATTATTAATTATATATTCTATAATAGAATACTTTAGGCCTAAGTTTAGTAGAAACCTTCTTTCTTTTTACTTAATTACTTTTTTTACTTTTTAGTAAGTTCTATTATTCTCTACTATAATAGCTTATAGCTCTTCTAGTTAATTAGAGGTAATAGTAGCCTTACTCTAAGCCTCTTACTCTAAGTAGTTATTAACTAATAGTAGATCTAGTTCTACTAGAGTTAGGCTTAGACTAGTATATATTACTAGTACGTTCTTTAAATTCTCTTTAGCTAACTTCTTATAGTAGAACGTAGTTAGCTTAAAGACTTATATAAGGCGCTTCTATAAGCGCTCGTTCTCTACTCCTATAGGCAAGTCCTATTCCCTTCGCGAGAGTGCGTCTACTCTAATATTTTACTTACCTAGGCGGTATAATATCTCTATATTATAGCGTCCTAGTAGGAGAGACTATCTTATTTAGTACTTATTTAATATTCTAGGTCTTATAAAGTACTCTAGGTTCTTATAATTAGTAATTACTTTAAACTTAATAACTAAGCGTAGTTTAGCGTCTTACTTCTTTAAGTAGTAAACTACTACTAGTAGTTTCTTATTATAAATCTTATAGTTATACTTATAGAGGTTATTCTTCTTTAAGAAGTATACGTATAGTCTTAAGATACTATTATCTCTATATTAGAAAAGCACCTCTTCTATAGCATATTTTAATAAGTTATACTCTAGTACTATCTTCTTATCTAGATTAAAGCTAGCTAGTATAGGCTCTAAGATAAAGACTTCCTTTAGCTTCTTAAAGGCTAATTACTCTTTAAGGCCCTACTAAAAGGTTATATTACTAGTAAGTCTAGTAAGAGGCGTAGTAACTTAAGTAAAGTTCCTAATAAACTTTTAGTAGAAGTTAGTAAATCCTAGAAATAACTTTACTTCTTTAACTATACTTAGCGCTTCCTATTTATAGATTATAGCTACCTTTGCGGGGTCTATACTAATTTCTTTTTTAGCTTTAATAATAAACCCTAGGTACTTCGTAGACTTAACCTCAAAATCGCACTTCTTAATATCTACGTGGAGTCTAGCTATCTATAGCTTACTAAGCACCTTTTAGACGTGCTCCTAGTATTGGCTTTTGCTTCCGTCCGTGTAGATTAACACGTTGTTGAGGTAAGCTAAGTAGAAGTCGTCGAGGTACTCTCGCAGGGTCTAGTTAATATACCGCTGGAAGGTGCTTAGAGAGTTTGCTATGCTAAAGGGGGTAACTAGCTACTTAAATAGCCTAAAGCGCGTTCTAAACGCAGTCTTCTATTTATCGCTTTCTACGACGCGAATCTTGTAGAAGGCTGCGATAATATCTAGCTTAGTAAACTATTTCGCCTTACTTAGGTTATTAAGCGTCTCTTAGATTAGAAGAAGAGGGTATCTATCCTTTTTAGTAATCTTATTTAACGCCCTATAGTTAATATAAAGGCGGAGGCCTCTTTCTAGCTTCTTTATAAATAATACTAGCGTAGCTACTAGTAAGCTACTAACTTAGATAAATTCTTTCTTAAGTAGAGATATAAGTTCCTTACGTAAAACTAATAACTCTCCCCTAGATATACTATATAGTAGCCTCTATAGCGGCTAAGCGTCTTTTAGATTAAGTTTAATCTTATAGTCTACTTCTAGACCTTTATATAAAGGTAGCTTATCTATCTCTTTTAAGTTAAATAACTTATAGAACTCTTAGTACTAAGTAAGTAGTATTACTTTTATATCTATCTTTTTCTTAGATTATAATATCTTATTAATATCTATAATTAACGTAGTAAATACTTAAACTCTACTTAGACTTTTCCTATAAGCTAATATAGTAAATACTATTATATTTACTTACTATAGCTTAGATAGTAGTTTCTTTCTTTCCTTTATTCGCACTTAGACATCTACTAAGTAGATATAGAGGCTTCTCTTAGCTAAGCTAATAGATATCTTATAGTAATCTAACTAGCCCTTTCTTAAGATAACGTCTTCTCCTAGTATATTAATAATATATATATAGGTACTTTCTTTATATCTATATATTCTAAATATCTATTAGATAATCTTAATTATCTAAGATATTTTCCTATTAATTCCTTTAATTCTATAAGGGGGGATAGAGAAGTGCTTAAGATAGTTCTAGTTAGTAAATCTTTTATTTACTAGGGTATAGTATAAGTAACTACTATCTATTAATACTATTATATTATAGATATTATTAATAATTATATTAATAGTTAGTAGTAGTATATATATATACTTCTACTAAAATTAGTTCTATTTACTATAAGTATTTTAATCTATCTTCTAAGGCTCTAAGCCAAGACTCTAGCTTAGAGCTACTCTTTTCCTAACGTGCTATTTAAGTATTCTAAGCGTTCCTTATCTTAGGCGCGTACGAGATAAGCCTTCTAGATCTTAACTACCTCTAGATATTCTCTAATAAAGTATCCTTTCTTACTATACGTAAAATAGATAGGGGTACTACTCTTAGATCTTTTCTTTTATATATTAGCTTTATTTACTCTTATAGATTCCTAGTCTATCTTCTCTATCTAGGGCGTAGTCTAAGAAGTAGTTAAGAATACTTATTAATAAGTTAGGGTCTTCTCCTTATTCTTACTATAGAATTAGATCTAATATAGATTATTAGAGAGTTTAATTACCTTATTTATATACTTCTTTAAGCTTATATTCTTTAGAGTATAGAGTATCTACTTCTAAAATTCTTTATTTAGCTTTTTACTAAATATCTATTAGGCTACTATTAGACTAAACTCTTATCTTAACTTAACTTATAGCTAGTTAAACTCTAAGATATAGTCGCGGATTAGTCGCTAGCCCTATCTAAGGTAGCGGAGCTTATTAAGTACTCTTTACTATTAGTATATGTTTTAAAACTATATATCTATATATTCCTAGAGACCTATAACTAACCCCTCTCTATTCTTTAGAATCTATAGTAGTAACACCTAATTTACCTTATTTTTAGTATAGCTAAGTACGTATTAGATCTTTATATTCTCTATTAGGAATATACCTTAGTTATACTCTAGTTTTCTTTTATACTTAAACTTCTAACTAGAATAGTTATCACGTATACTATTAAAACGCTCTAGGTTAGGGAACTTACTCTTATAAGTAGGGACTTGCGATACTTCTATAGGAGGGGGTGATGGCGGCGTGGCGAGCGTAGGTAAAGCGTCTAAACGTCTATCGCTCTACTTCCGCTCTAGTACCTCTAGTTAATTAGCTATTAGGCTTAATATCTCTATTATCTACGCTATTATCGCGGCTATAGAGTCATAGTTAGCCTTTAGTAGGCTTACTTACTTAGGTAAACCTTTACTACCTATTATCGCTAACCTCTTAACTATAGCCTCGATAGTAGGCCTAATTATAGCTTCCTTCTAACTATTCTCTCTTAGCATCTAAGTAATCTCCTATAAGATCTCTTCATCTAATACGCCTACTCGACTCTTCGCCGTCGCATAAGTAGCCAGCTCTTCTACGTTTAGGTTAGAAGCGTTATTATCTATTATCTAATTAATTATTAGACGTCTCTAGTGCTATTATTATTACCTATCTTAATTATAGGGCTTCTAATCGCTCTTTAATTAACTTATATAGATAGTCTCTTTATAGCCTACTCCTCTATAATAAGGACTTAAGTAGGTCTTCTTATGCGCCTACGTCTTTATAGCGCCTTCTAGGTAGTCTTTAGATACTTAGAGTAATCTTTACTAGTCTAATACTAGACTTCTATTATAGCCCCTAGTAACTTACGTCGCCTTCATACTTATAATAGTTAGGGTCCTCTTCTATACGAGGGACGTTTAATTACAGCCTATGCCTCTACTTAGAGATCTAATAGGACTTTAACTAAGGCTTATTTCTAGACTTATAAGTAGCTATTAGTAGACTTTTATCTATCTTCTATTTAGAGCTTTAACTAGCCTTTAGTCTTTTACGTAGTATTAGTGTCTAGGTCTTTAGCCTTTAAAGATATTATATAGAGCTTCCTATTAAGACTTACTTCTAGCTAGCTACTACTTACTTTACTAGTTTATTATAACGCGTTAACCTTTAGCGACTACTTCTTACGAAGGGTTACTAGATAGACTTACTACCTTGTAGTAGATTATCTAGCTATTATCTAAAGGCCTTTCGTGCTATAAATAACACTAATCCCGTGCGGTGGGTTAATCTACACGCACGTAATAAAGTAGCGGTTAAGGAGCTTAACGCGCAACGCGTTAATAGAGCTTCGCGGGGAGGCTCTATTAATTAGGATTAAATATAAAATATAAGGGGCTAGCTCTAGGAGCACTTAAGGAGTAGATAGCTAATAGTAAGGCTAGGTATATAGTAGTTATATTTAATAAGAAGCTATTAGTCTATCTACGCTAGTGTTTATCTACCTGTCGGATAAACATCGGTCCGAGGTGATCTGAGCGTCTATCGGACGCGTCCACCGAGATTCCATCGAGGAGCTCTACTAAAGGGCGTTCAGCCCGTTACAGGATGGCTCTATATTACTACACTAAGGGGGTGGTAGTAAGGAGAATAATTCTTACCTCTCTTCTCTTGCGCGAAGCGTAAGTTAAAAGTAAGTATTTTTACTAAGGCGTAAGTATAAGAAGTAAATATATTAGAACTAAATACGCCTAATTATAGGCCTTTAGTCTAAGTATTATAGAGCCTTCTTCTCTAAACTAGTATTCTTAATAGTTCTAGCCTTAATAAAAACCTAAAAACTCTTAAGGGGAGAAATAGGAAAAGAGTGTCTAGATACTGTCCGTCTATCGCGCGTCGCACGTGCGCCGCAGCGGTGCGCTGCCGCTATAACCACTATTGCGCGCGTCCCCGGTTTGTTTAGGATGATGTTGTAGTAAATGCGGATTTAAGAGGTAATAAACGCTATTTACGTTTTTATAATAAGTACTAAATATTATTTACTTTACTTCTTTAAGTCGCCTACTTTATTATTATAGTAAGTGCGGATAGTTATTTTTTAATTTTATTATAGTAACTATTTATTATATTATTATAATAGAAACTTTTTATCCTTACTCTCTTATTTGACACTACTATAATAATACTATTATACTTTTCTAACGCACTCTTAGCGCACGCTATACTCTTTATTATAGTTTATTATCTAAACTCTAAATATATTAAGAAATCCTACTTATATAGTACTCGCCTATTTATATTTAGCGACCTTAAAAAGCGCGCTAACTAGGTCGCCTTAGTTGCGACTTACACGCGCTGCGCTTAGAGTGTCGTTAGGCACAATAAGATGTGTTAGAAGTCGGAGCATCGCCGCTACGAGCATTACTCTGCTAGTAATCGGGGTGGCTACACTTTAGTGAGTAATTAAGATATTCCGTAAGTACTGCGCCTTAGCTAATCTAAATAGGTACCTACTAAGATAAACGGCCGCCTTAATCGCCTACACTAGCTTCACGCTTAGTACTACGCTGCTATTAATACTACTAAAAATTCTAAGACTAACGCTAGTGTAATTACTACTAGCGTTAAGCTTACGCGTTATTAGTACTAATTTAATCTAAAGCTTATAAACTACTACTATATTACTATCTATTCTAAGACTTCTCTTAGGATTTCTACTTAAGTTTTAGTAACTTTACTTTAGTATTTAAGTCTAATTCTAGTTAAGTAGTATAGAATTATAGCTACTTTAGAGTAGCTAGTAGCTTATACTACTAGAATAGTACGCGCTTATTAATTTTTTAATATTTTTCTTTTACTAATATTTCTCTAGGGTAATAGTATAGGAGATAATAATAATAATAATAATAATAATAATAATAATAATAATAATAATAATAATAATAATAATAATATTAAGTCCCTCCCGCCTCTAGGTAGTAAGGAGCGGGTAGATAAGAATAAAGGTAAGAATAGTAGTAATTAAGAGGGTTTATTTTTTATATTTTTTTATATATATAGATACCTTAAGTCCTATATAGTAGGTATGCGCCTTAAGTACGCTATAAATAAGTTTCTTATAATCTTTTCTATTACTTCTTTTACTATAAGCTTTATATCTTTTTAAAGTCTTAGACTAGTTCCTTTATATCTTTAAAATTAGAAACTAAAGTCTAAGTATCTTAAGATTTATTATATTCTTTCTATCTTAACTAGTATTATAGTTAGCTCTTTCTAATTTATTTTCTAAGAATCGTTTCTACTTTCTAAACTTTTTTACTTTTTATAGTAACCTCTAGTAGTTAGGTATTATTATTATAATTATCTCTAGAATTCTATTATTCTAAAAGAGATACGTAAAATATATTATAAATATAATAATTAGATAGTAGAAGTAGATAGTATACCTATATTCTAACTACGCTTTATATCTAAAATAGCCTAATAAACTTACTAAAAAGCTTTTTACTAAGTTAATAAGCTAAGTTAATATATCTTATACTAAGAAGTACGAGATCTCTCTTATAAAAAACTTTTAGTTTATATTTCTTATTATAGTATTAGCTTTAATACTCTTATACTCTCTATAGGTGTTCCCGTGCTAATGCGCGTGCGTCGTGCATGCGTGTTACGAACCTGAGAAGACGGGGCACGGCAACCTATGTACGAAAGTAATAAAGAAGTCACTTTATATAAGTTAAGTAGATAGCTAATCTTTAAGAACTAATAGGTAGCGTTACCTTATAGCTTATATAATTCTATAGTCTTAGTAGAAAGCTACTATAGAATAAGTTATATATATCTTATAATATTCTATAATATCCTATAATATTCTATAAAGTATTACGTATAAGATATATAAGACCTTATAAAATATATAAAATATTAAGTTATATTCTTTAAGTATATAGCTACTAAATAGCGTACTTATATAGTTATTATATTTAACTTTAAAATCTAAGAATTAATACTTAATTCTTAAACTCTTAAGTTATTTATTAATCTTTATATCGTACTTAACTTATCTTATCTATTACGCGCCTAGCTTATTCCCGAGAACTAACCCTAGGACCCTCTAAGGACGGACCTTCACAATGCGCTAAATTCTATCGACTGCGTCTGGCAACTCCCCCTCTTGCCTGCTGTCCTTAGGAGGCGTAGAGAGCAAGGGGTGCTTACTATATACTAAGTAAAATAGTGTCGCTTTTATTAATTCGTAAATTAAATTATTATAAGTAAACTATACTATTACTAATAATAAAACTTAGTTATCTTACTTATCTAAAGTAAATATTCTAAGGTATTATTCTATAGTTTAGTTCTAGTACTTAGTTTATCTATCTATTTATAAATAGAAAGCTATACTAAGCTTACGCTTTACTTATAGTTAGTAGTAGATTTCTATTTAAAATATTAAGGTAAAGACTAAATTATAGTCTAATATAATATCTTTCTAGATTCTATACTATAAGATAATTTAATTAAGATAAAATTTAGTAAATTACTTTACGTTTTAAGTCTTTAAAGTAGGTATATAGATTACTATTTTTAAGAAGTAGTTAACTATTATAAGTACTATATTAAAGACGTAATCTAAGCTATTCTTTACTAGTAGTAACTCTATAATAAAATTAAGAGTAATTTCCTTAAAGATATTCTATAAGATTAGTAGTAGTAATAGCTTACTATATTTACTATACTATAGAGCTTTACTCCTTTAATATATAATATACGTCTTTACGTATTCTTAGATATTATAGCTAAGTAATAGCTAATAATATAGCCTACTAATAAGCTTAAGCGTCCTACGTACGCTAAAATAGCCTATTATGCGCGTGTTATAGTTCTAGAATAAAATCTCCTACTTAATAGCTAGTTCCCCTAGAATATAAATCCTACTATTATATCTTAGGACTTCCTTTTCGTTAATGCGCCAAACTAGCGCATCTCTACTACTTCGAGTGCGTATTACTCGCTTAGAGTCCGCGACCCGCTACTAGGTAAAGGCGTCCCTTTGCTGCAACTAGAGTAGAACATCTATTAGAGCTTCCGACTCTACTAGCACAGGTTCGCTACTAACTAGTACCCTAGCCAGTGAGCGTGGCACGCATGGTATGCATCCCATGGCGCCAGTAGTAGGGACCTTCACGGCTCTGCAAACGTTAGCTACGTACATCTCACACGCGCCCACTAGACTAAGCCTAGGTGTGGATCCTCTCGCTCTACTATACTCTACTCTTACTAGAAGTTTATTCTATAGAGTAGGTAATAACTAAGTTAGAGATAAGTTTTCCTACTTATAATCCGCTCTTCTAGAGGGGCTATCTATAGAGTTAGTATTTTCTAGATAGTACTTTATCTTAAAATTAAAAGCTTCTAGATATAGAGTCTAGCGTACTTAACGCGAGTTAAGCTTCTATACTACGTAGATTAAGTATAAGTTATTATAATTAGTTAAAACTTAAATAGTATACTATACACCCTCTAGGTAGTGCCGCTACTACTTAAAGCTATATATAATAGCTAGTAGTTCTAGGTTGTATACTTTATAATTTAATCTATATTCTAGAGTTTCCTTAAAATAAAAGTAACTAAGTACTACTTATTATCTTTAAATAACTATAATAGTGTACTTAAGATAGTAAATATAGAAGTATCTATCTTAATATAGATTAGAAGTGTCTTATTAAAATAGCGCATAATAGGCGTATATATAAAGCGGTTCTTTAGCCTTATAAAAGAAGTATCTATAGCCTTATTTTAATAGAATACTTATTTCCCCTTAAGGATATCTATAAGGGGTGCTATTTCTATAGCGTAATACTTAATAAAGCGTTAATAGAAGTTTATAAAGTCTAAAAAGAACTATAGCTCTTTAGTATTAGTAGGTATTAGCTATTATATAATAGTCTTAACGCGCGTAAGATTAGCGCGTACGCCTTACCTTATTATAATAAACTCTAGAAAATGCACCTCGCTAGCCGCAAAAGTGCATTTCTTTAGGTTTATAAATAACTTAGCTTCTCTTAGTAATTATAGTATAGCGCGTACTACGCACTAGTATAGCGCAATATCGTCTTCGTGGGTATATATAAGTATATTATCTAGATATACTACACATATATAATCTAAATACCTACTTAGAGCCCTATTAATATAGGCTTAAAAGCTTACTAGAGTATTAGTAAGTCTAAAAGATATAACTAAGTACTTAAAATACCTATATTAGGTTTAAAAAGCTATTTTCTACTTATCTCTTAATTTAATTTATATATAATAGTAGGCGTTCTTAAGATTAAGAGTTATATAGTATTATACACTTAATAGGCGGTCTAACGTCTCTCTAATAAGTAGTAATAGGTAATAATTTTTTATAGTAATAGAGTTTAAGCTATAATAATCTATATAAAGATAAAGTATACTATTCTTCTTTAGTATAAAGATAATTAGTGCGCTAGTAGGGCTTATACTATAGCAGATCTATTCTCTATAAAGGGCCTCCTCTATATATTCTTAGAGTAGCTATAACTTATAAGAAGAGAGGGTATATAATAGTCTATAAGGCGGCTCTTTACCTAGCTAGATAGAGATTATATAATCTAAGCTCTTATAACTTAGAAGAGTTATAGCTTTCTTATTATTAAAAATATTAGCGTAGTCTAGTAATGCGTTAGGGATGCGCGGTTCTTGCGCTGCGTGAATATCGTATACGCGCGCTTTGCATTCTAAACTTATACTAGTAGCTTATAGTGTTCCTAGAAGGTAAGTAGTAGAGCTAGTATACTCTATATCTTCTAGAAAACTATTAGTAGTTACTAACTAGATATCTACCTTTATAAGGCTCTAGCGCTATTTTTAATAGCTATAATTAATTAAAATATCCTCTTACTATAAGAAAGGGTTTTCTAAGAGTAGAGGAATTACTTTCTTATTTACTCTATACGCTATAGCATTAGTGTAGTATTCTATGCTATTATTATCTAATAGGCGCACTTAAAACGTATACGCCGCGTAGGTACTCTAACGTTATACGCTAATCTATTCTAGTCTTAGGAGCTCTATATTCTTAATAGGCGTTATACCTATTTCTATAGCTATCTTTTAGCTAACTAGGCTAATATTTACTTAAGAATCTAGAATAACTCTAAGTTCCTTTTTTAGATCTAAGTCTACTTTTACGCTATATATACGCTTTATACTTAGTAAAATATCTATAGATATATACCTTACTAATTCTAGGTTTATAGTAAGGCTTAGGCTTTTTCTATATAATTAATATTAATTAGTAGCTAATTTAGATTACTACTTTAATACTTATCAGTATAGTAACCTTTCTTTTAGTACTTAAAATAAGTAATATTATATTTATTCTTTATTTTCTTTAGTACGCTATAAGAAAAAAGTAGTAAAGTAAGCTTCTTCTTTTTTTCTCTATATGCGCTTTAGCTTAGTTACTTATACGCGGCTAGTATTCTACGTAGATTCCTTTTTAGAGTTAATACTAAGATAATAAGATCTTCTCTTATTACTAAAATTTAGAAGTAATTAGTAATTACTTACTATAGCTCTAGCCTTAGCTTAGTAAATAAGTATTAGACTCTTTACTCTTTAGTATAGGCTATAAGTTAATCTTTTAGCACGTTAAGGTAGGTAATAAAAAATTAAATAGTCTAGTCTTTTTACTATATTATATAACTATACGCTATAGCTACTTTAAGGCTATAATTAATAAGATTAGAAAGTAAATTTAGTAAATACTACTTAAAGTATTTTTAGGTTAAAATCTCTTTTTACCCTTTAAAGATACGCTTAAAGTGCGTATACTAGAGCTTCTTAGAATCTCTTTCTAGATATTATATTAACTAGATAACTTTATTATAGTCTATATAGAACTCTTATAGTAGAAGCTAAAAGGCTATCTCGTAGAAGTAGATAAATTTGTAGTATTCCTTAATTATTTTTCCTTTATATTCTACTAGGTCTTTTGGTTTCAAAGTGCGCCTTACGTGCGCAAAGCCGGGCTGGCTAGCTGCGCTCTAGGTGCGGGTCGCGAGATTCCGAGCTAAAAGGTTGGCTTTAGCTAGGGGTGGCCCTTGTCCGCGCCCTTCTAGCTGCGCGACTTCCTCTTCTAGCTCGCGTAATTATTAGAGGGCTAGGAGTTTATCGTATTACTCTTTTATAGCTTAAATGCGCTCTATAAGCGTTATAAGTACGTCCTTTTTTTATAGTTTACATTTCTTGCGTAGTATTTATAGTAGGGTTAAGATACTAAAGCTTTAGCTTACTATCTTAGCTAAGTAGCCTAATTATATAGAAGGAGCTATCTCTAGACTATTAGCTTTAAGAGAAGAAGAATTATTATATAAATAATAGTTATAGGTAATAGTATTTACTTTATACTATAATAGAATAGTAGAGAATAGCTCTATATTACTACACTAAGAGAGTAGTAGTAAGAAGAATAATTCTTACCTCTCTTCCCTTACGCGAAGCGCAGGTTAAAAGCAGGTATCTTCGCCAAGGCGCGAGTGTAAGAAGCAAACATGTTGGGACTGAATGCGCCCAACTGCAGGCCTTCGGCCTGAGTGTTACATCTTTATTATGTATATATCTTTAATTAGTACTAGAAGTTTAAAAAGATTCTCTATCTTATTAGAATATATATTACTAACGCTTAGCTTTAGTTTATAAATATAGCTTTTTACTTTCTTTAAAATTATATCTTTAAAAACGATTATTTACTATATTATCTAAGTAATTAGTTAGTACCTCTAATTACTAATTATATCTTTAGTAATATTAAAAATATATTTAATACTAACTCTCGTAATAGGAATTACTAAGATGTCTTTTATAATCTAAGCTAGTTAAGAATATATATCTTTATTTAACTACTACTACTATAGAATATTAAAAGAGTTTATTTATTATATATATAGAATACTTAGGTATTATTCTCCTTCTATACAAGTAGGGCCACTTTCGTCCTCTATTTCTTAGGTCAAACTATTATTTAGTATTAAGAAGCTATTTAGTTATAGCTAGAGTTAAGGAGTAGACTGGCAAATGGGTCGGGGTTGGGCCAGGGCTGGGCCAGGGTTGGGTCGCCTAGATCGGAAAGTACTAGGTGTGAAGGTCCGTCCTGAGAGGGTCCTAGGGTTAGTTCTTGGGAATGAGCTAGGCGCGTAATAGACGAGATAAGTTTAGTATAATATAAAGATTAATAAATAACTTAAGAGTTTAAGAATTAAGTACTAATTCTTAGATTTTAAAATTAAATATAGTAACTATATAAATACGCTATTTAGTAGTTATATAACGTACCTCACGGGTTCGTGCACCACACAGGTTCGTGCACCACTTTTGCCAAGCCCCCACCAAAACCACCCCATTCTGGCGCAAAACAGCCCACTTTGGCCCTGTATAGAGCAATATAACACGAGATATTATTCAGAGTCTACTTCTACTGCTTGCTTACACGTACGCGCATTATGCCCAGTCTGATTGCACTGTCTGCAGCGCCTTTGAGTTGGCTCACCTCCTTCAGCGCGTACCTGCTTCTTTGCCTTCTTCCCATCACTACGCGCCCCAAACTCCTTTAGAGCAGTTA
>QXCR01000332.1:0-15163 GCA_004380135.1 Stemphylium vesicarium | reverse complement strand
CCTCGGGCTCGAACTGCTAGTTGGCTGCTTCCTGCTGCCAATGTTGTTGCAGCAGGCCATAGGGCTTATGTCTCTTGGGCTTGTTCTGATGACATGCCAAACAGTTGCCTAGGATATCCTGCACCTGCGCTCGCAAGCGTGGTATGGCGAACACCCTTGTCAGTCGTCTAACCATTTCCTCTAGTCCTGCGTGTCCGTATTCTGGGGACTCGTGTAGTTCCGTGATAAGGTCTCTTCTTATATATAGGGGTACGTAGGTTCGTTCTTTCGAAACCATATCTCGGTACTCTTTTTCGTCTTGTAATAGTTCGTCGGAGCCGTTTGCCTCGGGCTCGAACTGCTAGTTGGCTGCTTCCTGCTGCCAATGTTGTTGTAGCGTCTCTACTTGCGCGGTTACCTTGGCTGTACTGGCCAGTTCCGGCTGGTTGTACTTGAGACTGCCGTCGGGCATCTTCTTGAGTACTGCATTATGTGGTTCCTTGTGGCCTTCTTCTCGTAGATCGGATCTTCGGCTCAAAGCGTCTGCCGCTCCGTTGAGCGTTCTGGCTCTATAAGTGATCTTAAAGTCGAACTAAGAAAGCATCTCAGCCTATTAGACTTATCTACGGTTAAGCTTCTTAGTTATTATAAAGCTTATTAGGTTCTAATAATTAGAAAATACTTTAATCTAGTCTAGGAATTCTAATAAGTATACTTCCTATTATTTAAAGGCATTGACTACTCTAAGTAGTTCCTTATTATAAATATTATAGTTAAGTTCTACTCTAGAGAACTTTCTAGAATAGTAGAATACTAGTCTCTATTTCTTATTATTATATAGCTATAATAATATAGCGCTAAGTGCATAATCTAACGCGTTAGTCTTAACTCGCGTCTTGCGTCTAGGGTCGTATATCTCAAGTATAGGGGCTTTAAGGAATACCTGCTTTAGTTAGTTAAAAGCCTCTTAGTATTTCTTTTCCTATTTAAACCCTACTTCTTTCTTTATAATCTCTATAAGCGGTGTTATAATCTAGAAGTAGTTTCTAATAAACTTTCTATAAAAGTTCGTAAATTCTAGAAAGAATTATATGTTCTTAACTATTTTAGAAGTTAGCTACTTCTATATAGTCTAGATCTTTTTTAGATTTATTTTTATACCTTCTATTAAGACTATAAATCTTAGGAATTCTATTTCCTTTATATAGAATTCGCACTTCGTAGGTTATAGGTATAGCTTATATTACTTAAGCTTCTATAGTACCTTCTTTATATATTCTATATATTCTTCTAGCGTGCCTTTAGAATACACTAGTATATCGTCTAGGTAGGCGGCTACGAAGATTCCTAGATACTTATAGAGTGCCTTATTAATAACTACCTAAAAGGTTGCCGGCGCGTTTGTTAATCTAAACGGCATAACTATATACTCGTATAGTCTATACTTTGTTTTAAAGGCGGTCTTCTACTCGTGTCCTTTAGTAATTTAAATATAGTAAAATCCTTTCTAAACGTTAAATTTAGTAAACTACTTCGCTCTTTAGAGTTAATCTATAAGCTTTATTATTAGTAGTAGTAGGTATTAATTCTTTATTATGCTACTATTCACCTTTTAGTAGTTAATATATAGTCGCCACTTTCTATTAGCTTTCCTAATGAATAGTATGGGCGAAGCTATCAGGCTATCGCTCTCGCGTATGAAACGCTTACTTAGGTTCTTTCTAAGGTACTTGCGCAACTCTAGCTCGTGCTCGGGCGCGATTGGGTACATTAGTCCTGGGATGAGCTTGGCTCCTTCTTAGATATAGATCTTGTAATCTTACTTCTAGTAATCTACTAACTTAATTACTTCTATTTCCTTAAATAGTTCTCTAAACTCGTTCGTGTCGTATTCCTTTAGAATATCTAGTAGTGCGGGCTCTTTCTTTATAGTTATAGCGCGTTTTAACTATATAACTCCTATTTTTTTAGGGTCCTTCTTATAGATTTTCGCGATCTTATAAGGTGAGATTTTACTAATTCTTCTATTCTTAGGTAAGCTCTAGACTATTAGGCGTTTCTCTTTTTATACTCTGGCAACCTTACGCGCAGGTTCTTAGCCGAGTATCGTCTTCTTTAGCTAATTAATAGCTAGGTTATACTTAATTAACTAATTATAGCTAATTAATATATCTTCTTCTCTAAGATCTATAATATTAATAGTTGTCTAGTCTCTAATCCCTACCACGTCTAGTAACACTAGTTAGGTCTTTAGTCTTATTATACCGCCCCTATATTCTATAGGGCTATCGTTAGCTAATACCACTCGTACTAGCTATTCCTTAGCCTAGTAGGGTATATTATATCTTTCTACTACTTATAACGAGATAATTGTCTATACAGCTCCGCTATTAACGAACGCTGTGAGTTTGTGTCTATATACTAAGACTTCCGTTCTTAATCTGAGATTCTGCGGACTCGTGTCTCGTACGTTGTAGAGGGTCGTTTTAGGACTACCTGCACTAGCGTGACCCTATCCCTAGTGGCATCCTAGTTTTTTAACTACTTACCTTTCCGTTCCTTAGGAAAGTAGCCTGCGCCGTACTTAGCGTCGTAGTGGGTTCCGTAATTATTCTTATAGCAGAACGTCTAATGTAAGAGTTCGTAAGGCACTAGTCCCTAACCTATAGGTACGTTCTTCGTATACTATTTATCCTCGACTAGTCTATCCTTGCTTGCGTCTTCTTAGGCTTAGTTCTTTCCTTGCTTGCCTAGGTGCCTATAGCAATCCTTTACTTAACATTTGTTATCTTCGAGGAAACCGTGCTAATCGGCTTTAACTTCCTTACTAGTGGCTTTTTGTTAGCTTTTATAGAATCGGCACTTTAGCTCGCAATCTATCTAGTGCTTCGTCTGGTGCTCGGGGGTACGCCATTGCGGTACTTGAGGTTCTGCGGGTGTTTCCGCGGGTTCTTCTAGTTCCTTAAAGTATAGTTGCTATTCGAAGGCTTTTTATATCGCTTTCTTAGCTCCGCGGCCTAAAACGGCGATTCTTCCTTCGTGGCTATATTTATTTGCTAAGTGCAAGTCCTATCTACATTTCTAATACTATTAGTCTCTTAGGCGTTATTATACTATTACTACGTAGACTTTTAAGTTAGTTAGCTAGACCTTATCCTAAGCTATAATTTCTTTAGCTTTAATTACTTAGAGGAGGAGCTTATACGTAGCATTATCTAATAGCTAAGCCTTCTTATAGAGTTCTATGTCGCTAACGTTACTATTAGTAGACTAGTCCCTAGGATAGGGTGTGCCTTATCTAATTATTCTAATCTTAATAGCTCTTTATTATCCCTTATCGTTCTCTAGGTAGTCCCTATAGAAGTGACCTTCCTTTCTATATTAGAGATATACCTTATTATTATAGCGTTTCTAACGCTCTTTCTTAGAAAGTCTATTATTAAACTTTCTTCTAGGCTTATAATTCTTAGCCTATACTTAGTCTATTATAATAATATTCTCTTCTTTATTAATCTAAATATTCTAGTAGAATTTCTTCGTATTAGCTAGGACGAAGGTATTTTGTGCCTTCTACTAGTTGCGTTCCTATAACCTATTATCGATACGGGTGGCTAGTTCTACTAATGCGTGTAGATCCGCTAGCTTATTATGGTGTACTAAGCCGTCCTTAATTAAGTCTTTTAGACCGTTCTCGTATACCGTTCGGAGTGCCGCATCATCCTAGTCGATACGCGACTGCAGCTGCTTGAACTCGGCGGTGTACGAGGATACTGACTTGGTCTGCTTCAGGCGAGTAATCGCTTTCTCTGCCTGGTTCTGGTCGTCTACTTCCCCGAAGATGCGTCCCATTTCTTCTTTGAAGTTGGTCCAGCTTGCGAATAAATGTTGCGTCTCTTTCTTCTCGCCTCCTAAGCGGGGGCTTTTGAGGTAGTCGTCCACAAAGGGCTGCATCTAGCTAGCCGCTTTTCCTTTCATATACATGCTGGCCATAAGGATTTTCCCTTGATCGTCTAGTGCGCCATTGAACTCGCAGTATAGTTCGATATTCGTAAGGAACGTACGGAGTTCGGCTCGTCCACCGTCGTACTTCTTGGGTGTCGCTATCTTAGGTTTTAAATGTGGGCGTTTATTTAGCGTAGCTATAACTTATACTATAAGCTAGTTTACTAGTTCTATTAAGGCGGTAGTCTATCTTACCTAAGCCCTAAGCTAACGCTTAAGATTTCTAACTAACTCTATCTAAGTGTTGTCGTTATCCTTAGACTTAGAGTTCTCGAGCATTTCGTCATTGGCAGGTGGGTAGGCCTCACTTGGGCCTGGCACCACGGCTGGCATAGCCGGTGCTTGTCTTCCGTTGTTCATTGCTGCTATTACTGCTCTTGCTGATCTTCTCGAAGCGTACAGTTGGTGAATACCTTCCACAGAGTCCGTAGGTGGTTAAAGTGTTATATGGGGTTCGGCGATACTTCTCTAGTCCTAGTCCGTACTAAGGCAGGTGAGGTATTATATAGCAGTAGGCCCATAGAGTTGTCTAGCAACTAAGTAGAATAGTAGGTATTTAGATAAAGATAATTTAATTCTATATAAGTAATAGAATAACTAGTTAGTAATCTAAGTAAGAGATATAACTATAAGAGTTAACTATAATAAAAGAAATAATAAAACCTTTTTATTCTTATATTCTTATTACTAAGTCTATTACTATTACTACTATTACTACTATTTTAGAGATATTTATAGTAGTTATAGTAGTTAATATCCTTAGGCGCCCTACTATCTCTAAGAGGGCTAGTCTTGGCGGGATGTCTATTACGTGATTATGCGCCCCGCGCTAATCATGACTTTCCATTTCGTGCGACGGTTGGCCTCCAACCTCGCATCCTTCGACAGGGAGGGGTCTTTGCTTGTTGCTTGTAACACTAAGTTATAGATGCTGTATTATAGTTATAAGAATATATTTAACTATCTTTAAGATTTTATTATTCTCTTCTTAATAGTCCTTTTTAAATATCTTATATAATTTAAAATAGAGCTTATAGTCTTTACGATTCTTCTTATATATCTTTTATCTCTTATCTAAGAGATCTAATATTCGCGTTAGTATTATAGGGTTTTATAAGGTAGTTATTAACGTGTCTATTATATCCTACGCTACTCCCTATACGCTACTCCTTCTAGCTCTAATAGTATATAATAATCTAGTTAAGGGATTACTCGTATTCGTTAAAGGTTTATATTGCGAGATATCTAGAGGTAGCGGGACGTCTAGTCGTATGCGTTAGAGTTGTACTCCTTTAGGGTCTACTAAAGGCTAGATACCTTATAATTAGTACTTTATTTTAAGTTAGTAGTACTAGAGGATCTAATTACTTAAGTTAGTAAGAACAACTATTACGTCCCTCTAGCTCTAATTTACTATTATTTTAGTAGTTCGTCACTTATTATAGAGGTAATAAGACTCTTAATTATTAAATTAGAAAAGATATATTATAGAATTAATAATTATTTATTGTATATATTCCTAATAATAGTGCTATTACGATATATATGCTCTTGTGCAAATAAGGCCGAAGTAGGATCGAGGCGGGTTGGCTAATATGGCTGTAATCGACACCGATACTAAAACTGCCTGCTGGATAGCCTTCTTTCTGACAGCAACACCTGCTATCTGACAATTCTATACGTATAATACTTATTATCTATTATAGTAGTAGTATAGTTTATTCTATCAATAGTAATATTAATAGATATTAGTTTTATTATAGCTAATTAGAGAAGGATTTCTCTTTTTAGTTATATAATCTCCTAGACTTTATTCTTATTCTACCCTAGCTTACGTCTTTTAGCTAGGGCTCTTCTTTTTCTAACTTCTCTAAGTTAGAGGTTACTATAGTAGAGATAGTAGCTACTTTTAGCCGCCTATCTCTATCTCTTATATAAGAATCTAATCTCCTTAACTTTATTTAGTACTAAGTAATATAATACTCTAGCTTACTATAGCGTAAGTAAGTTCCCTTCTCTTTCCTCTTCTAGACCTCTACTTTTATACTCTAGAATTTCTAAATTATATAGAGCTTTATAGCTCTAATAGTAGAAGTCTATTCTATTACGTTATTATAGTGATAGGTCCGTAGAGGCGAGGTTATATAAGATGTGTAGTTAAGAGAGGCCTAATCTATAGCTTTTAGATTCTTCTAAGTAATACGCATTCTTTAAATAAACTACTTATATGTCTCTTTAATAAAAGATTAATAATTTACTTAGTAGCGTAGTAGTCTTCTATTTAGTAAGTTCTTAAAGTAATTAATCTTCTATATATTACTTACGCTATCCAGACCTATCTCTAAGAACTTAAGATTAAAGGATTATATATAGGAGATAAGATCTCTTTTACCTTACTTTATTATATAAAAGAACTATATTACTTTCTTTTTAATTATAAAGTTAATAAAGAACTTATTTAGCTATTACTATAGATCTTATAGGAAGGGGCTAGATCTTCTCTCTATTAACGTAGTAATATACGTTCTTAGGGCTATAAAGGCCTATCCTTTTATATAAGTAATTATATAGTAAACTTAATTACTCTTACTTAGGTAAGCTTATTAGTCTATAAAGAGCTTCGCTTATATACGTATCTTTTATTAAGTATAGTTCTTATAACTACCCTTCTTAAAGACGTCTATATCTAGTAGGTATAGCTTTTTATATTATATAGGCTCTTAAATTTAGCCTAATATTAATATAGTAGATAAGATAGTCTTACTTAGACTTAGTATACTTAGTATTCTCCTTTAATTCTTAATAATTTAAATTAGAGTCTAAAGTTATAAGTTTAATATAGTATTTAACTATTATTCTTAGATTACTTAGTTTAGGTTACTCTATAGTTGTCGTACGTAATCTTAAAGCTTCTCTACTTTAAGTATATAATTTCTTTCTAGAGAGAGGTTCCTCTAGCTTTTTCTTAGCTCTTTCTAATTTATTATATTATTATTTGCCTATACCTATATTATATAGGTAGGGTCTTACTAATTTATAATACTAATAAATAGCTATTCTTAATTCTAACTCGTTACGTATAAAAAGAAAGAGTAAAGTAAGAGTAACCTTTCTTATAATATTATAGGCGGAAAGAGGTCTACTAATAAGTATACATTTGCTTCTATGTATAGAATAAGAAAGGTAGAGAAAAGAAGTGTAGGTGTCCTCCTTCGTACGGTACTTATCCTTTGCGCTACCTCTACGCTTGTAACGACGCAGGCAAGACAAGAGATCCGAACTCGGCGTGGTCTCACTCAGAGGCATATAGGAGTGCGTGGGAGAACCGTAACCT
Organism: Stemphylium vesicarium; assembly: GCA_004380135.1. NCBI lineage: Eukaryota > Fungi > Ascomycota > Dothideomycetes > Pleosporales > Pleosporaceae > Stemphylium > Stemphylium vesicarium. The sequence goes on along the minus strand of QXCR01000332.1, from coordinate 7,848 downwards.
AAGATCTATTAACACCTATAGGTCTTGTACGAAAGGATTGCAGAAAACTGCCTATCTACATCTAGGGAACAGCAGGCTTAAATACATGTAGGCTAGGGAGGGCTGAGTCAGAACTAAGTTAGGATCAGGTCCGAAGCGACTCGGGGTTGGCTGAGTCAGAACTGAGTTAGGATCAGGTCCGAAGCGACTCGGGGTTGACTCCGAGTCTGGTCTTGGCTGTAGCTGTAACGAGGGAGGTAGCCTCGTTACAACGCTAGCGTTCCGCGCTAGCCTAAAGTAAGAAGGTAGCAGTACTTAGGCGTAGCCCTTTACAATAAGTACTATTTGCTACTTCTTAAATCCGCATTTACTATAACATTATCCCAAATAAACTAGGGACGCGCGCAATAGTGGTTGCAACGGCGGCGTACCGCTGCGGCGCACGTGCGACGCGCGGCAGATAGACAGTGTCTAGACACTCTTTTCCTATTTCTCCCCTTAATAGTTTTTAGATTTTTATTAAGGCTAGAACTATTAAGAATACTAGTTTAAAGAAGAAGGCTTTATAATACCTAGCCTAAAGGCCTATAATTAAGTATATTTAGTTCTAATATATTTACTTCTTATACTTACGCTTTAGTAAAGATACTTACTTTTAACTTACGCTTCGCGTAAGGGAAAATAAGTAAGAATTATTCTTCTTACTACTACCCCCTTAGCGTAGTAATATAGAGCTATCCCCTACTATTCTATTATAGTGTGAAGTAAATACTATTGCCTATAACTGCCCCTTACACTTAAATAGCACTATATTAAGCAGCTAGAGCGTATAAGTTAAATATAGAGGAAGAATTATAAGGAGGATCCTGTAGCGATTATAGTAATTACTTATCCTTAATAGCTATAGATCTTATATCCTAATAGAGTTTATTAACTACAATCTCCCTAATTACTACTTTATATAGTAATTAAATACTTATTCTAGCTAAGCTAGACCTATATTATTATTTAACTAGCCTATTAGAGATAATAAGATAACGACCTTATATTTTCCTACCTTAATATTCTCTATCTAACTTAATCGTATAGTTCCTTTTTTAGCTACGTAGATAAGGATTAGAGGTAGTAAGCTCCTATTAGCGTAGTAGTAGGCTAAAACTATTAGAAACTCGCGTGATCTATCTTAGAGAGATACTTAAACCTTCTTCTTCTCCTATTAACGCCTACTAAAGATTCTCTTACTTCTACTTATTAAGCTAATTAAGAAGCCTTTCTTATCTATATTATATATATCTCGAGCCTTAAGGTAGTATTTAGTAATCTTTTAACGTAGCAACTCGAAGTAGAGTCTATACTTTGACTTAGAGTTAGCTTGGTGGCGCGTGTAATCCATAGCGGTAGTCCACTTTGAGATAAGATCGAGTTCGTGTCGGTTAATGAAGCGAGTAACCCAGCTCTCGCTAAGCTGCTGATGGGCTACTTCTAATGGAAAATTCCTGATCATCTCTCTCGTAGGAGGAAGGCCTTGCTTAGTGAGCTCAGTGATATATCATACAAGCTCTAGCTCCTGTTGTGGGCTGAGTTTGAGCTGATGAGTTGCCGGTGTCTCTCGAGGAGCCTGAAGACCCTAGTGCCTTCGGGACAGCGTAACTCTATATACACCATGAATATTAGCTATTGCTTAGTAAAAGAACTTTTTTCCTAGATCTAGGGATTCGATTTCTTTAATTGCCTCCTCAATTGCTCCCATATTGACAGAGTTACGACGCGTCAAAGTTGGTGGCTGCTTTGGTGTTTTGGTGTTCAGCGATCGTTGCGCGAATCCGATCGTTCCGCGCACGGGCACGTTACAAGGTTGATGATAGAAAAGAACATCGATGACAGAGCTGGTAGGTGAGCGCGAGAGAGGCATTTTGAGTATTCAGCCCGCTTACAGGCACAGTCAGGGCATCGTTATAATATCATGTCGTCATTACGACTTGTGTCTCAGTCCCACCTATATGGTGCCTGGAGTCGGTAGTCGGCATGGTTGTGTGTTCTGATTCGGACGTGTGCTGTCGAAAGTGGCGGGCGGGACATCGGCAACGTGCCCGTGCGCAGCGCGCACGCCGAACACCAAAACACCTACGAACTTCAACGCGTCATAACTCAGCCAGCATGGCAGCTATTGACAAAGCATTAGCAGCAATCGAATTGCGAGAGCTTGGAGACAAAATTATATACAAGCAATATGCTAATACGTATAACGTATCAAGGAGTGCGTTGAGATCGACAGCAATTCCCGTTGGGCTACCTCCATCGATTCCATCGCATCGGCGCTCGCATCTCTCCGTGCAGCCAATCACTTTCTTGGTGGCTCTGAGAAGACACGAGCTGCATATCTTGGCACATGAGGGGCTCCACTCGGCCAATCGGTGGAGATGAGAAACACACTGCGAGGCCAGCGGATGGCTGCGCAGTTCGAGCGACGTACACGGTAATGGCCTCGTGGAGGCTGCACAGTCGTACGCAGAAATAACCTGCCGCGGGCCGCTTTTAGTGGCACGAGGGGACGGAGAGCGAGCGCTCAATGCAGCCTACATCTGGATGGACGGTAGTCGTATTCCGTCGTTAACGTGTGCGAACAAGACAACATACCCTTTGTGTGGAGCTCTACCCTTACGAGATGAACTCTTGCCTGGGAAAGGACGATACTTAATCGAGCTAGTTAAAGCATAGCCACCATGTTTCGTATTTATCCTATCTACTATACCAGTCGTGTTATGCGCTATCAAGCTGTCAACTTCTGCCATACACCAGACCCAAAGGCACATCTCCATTCTCTCTACTCGGCGCATTCGGCTTTTACAGCAAGAATTATATCTTGCCTGTTCCGAAAGACGGCCGCATGCTACTCACGGTGTTTGGTGCTATCTTCGTCGCTGCAGCGCTGATCGAGTTCAGCATGACACTCAACGTCATGTGCCCGCTCCGGCTATGGAACTCCAATGACCCTACATTTGAAAGGTCATCGACGACAAACACAAAAGTCTTCCACATTGATGAACCGGATACCGATCTTTTCTTTTTCCGAATCCTGCTGCATGGTGTTGGAGCTATCGTGCATCGCATCGCGTTAAGTCCAATGGCGTGGCCAGCTTACTGATCCCGCCGCCTGCTTACCCGCGAACTCGCGAACATCCTCATGCATAGAATGTCTCGTATTCCGTGCGGCTTCTAAAAGACAAAGGTATGAGTAATCAACGCTAATAGTGGTCTTTAATCTATTAGTTCCCCACGTGATTGGCGTCCCCGGAGAACATTGATCGCGTAAGACCAACTACTGCAACCAGTAAGCATGTTAAGATGAGCTAATGAACTGTCGCACGGGTAGGTACGAGACGATCCTTGTTAATAGCAGAAGGTCGCATGCATCATACGGGCCGCTCCGTAAGACCTGTCATCGGATTCTGGAGATTCAACGCTTGCAGCTTGCAACTCATGCAAATAGGGTAATTGTTAAGTGATGTCGCCTTGCCAGCACTTGCTCCAAGACTAAAAAAAGAACACTGTGAAAAGCAACATATCCGTGAATACATGCATCACATCGGTATAAAACCTCGTCTCTCTTCCATTAAAACAGCCAGCATCAAACTCCATAGATCCCTTCAATTCACTCTTACTCTCACCTAGCTATTCACCTTAAAACATCTGCGCTTCAAAGTCGGACCAAAAAGCACAATGCACTTCCTCTACAACCTTCTTCCTCTTCTCCCTCTCGCAGCCGCTAATGGCCGCCTTCGCTTCAACGCTTTCGACCACGTCGGCTGCCAAGGTTTCGAAGAGACGTACGACCTGAACCCCGCAACCGTCAAGGGAAACTTCCCAGGTAAGATCCAACCTACTTACATCGCGATCAACATGGTTCTAACAATACTTGCAAGGACCCCGCGGCGGTATCCTGATCTTGCAAAAGTCGCCGGGATGTCACCTTACGCTTTACACGGGCACTAACCAGGCGCCGAATGATGGAAGTAAACTCCAGATTCCTACGGATGATACGATTTGCTGGTGGGCGGCTAGTGGGTTTGAGCAGTATCGTAGCTTTGGGTACTATTGCTCCTAGATGAGGCGGGATCGAGGGGTGAGGGTCGTGTGTGGAAGATTGGAGTTTGATGTAGGAGAAGTAGAGAGTAGTAAGGGTCGAGACCGTGAAAAATTGATCTTCATTGAGGCTTGAAATGGTTTGCTTGGAATCACCATCTTTGTGCCATGCATGCATTTCACCCGCGAAAGGCGATGATGTTGGGGTTGAACTTGGGTATTTTGATTAAAGAAAGAAGAAATTGGTTTGGCAACTGCAAAGGCAAGACGACCTGAGTCAACTGGTTCTCATCCCCTTACGCCATCGTCTGCAACGAAGTAGTGGAAAACAAAGCATCCCACGTGCGATCCTCTGTCGGGTAGTGGAAACTCGCTGATGTCCTCAACTTCGCTGGCCTGTACCCGTAGACGCCCATTGAAGTCAATTGCGAATCTTGAAGCTGGGCTGGTAGGAGGAGAGAAGTCGGTTTGTAGTTCATGATTTGGGGCATTGGCGAAGCGCATGTGTTGCCACTTGTTGCGCGTCGTCCGCTTGACGCACCCGCTGTTGGAATAGTGGCCGCGCTCTTGTTGACCACGGACTTTTCCCCAATATTCACAACTGATCCATCGTCGCTACGTGAGCATCGTTGCTACGTGAGCATCGCCACCTCGTTGGTGTTTGACATTTGCCCGTCGCATCAACTGTGTATACAGAAGGTTGGGCCATACCCATCCGTATGTCGCAAGTTCGTACCATCCTAACGCTCCACGGAAGAAGATTCACCCCGAACATTCCTTGGCAACGATAGAAGGGCCGACTTCACTCTTAGAACTCGGCATCTCAAAGCACTCATCCAATTCCGATATTCGTCCCAACATTTACTCCGTTGCAGTGGGGCTGACATTTCTCACATCAGTTGCTCGATTGAAAGCCCCCATACGGATCGCTTGGTTTAGCGGACAACTAGGGCGAAGTGTTTGAGTGCGTGAATCCCAGTCAATCACCGAGTCAACAAGAACCTCTTCTTGTTCTTGAGACACTCGGAGTTATTGTTGTTGGTTGGTTGTCGCGCGTGGACCGCGACCAGGGAGCTGGGTGTCCGAAAGCCAGCTGGCTGGGCTCGCGTGTGCAGGCCGCCGGTAAGTAGCGTCCGCTATCGCATTGCTGGCTTCAGCGATGCGGGTTCTGGCGTCGCATCTGCGATCACTCACATGTTCAAAGAGTTGTGTTGGGGTGACTATGGAGCGTCATGAGCTGGATCGTGCAAAGGCGGATGCAGGCACGGTTCGCGCTAGACCGGGCTGTGCTTGGGATACTGCTAGCACTAGCGCAGGGGTTAGATAACACCAGCTGTCCGCTCCCGATCGCGGATACTCTGGGTCACGGTAACCCAGAAAATCTCGACGATACCTCGGTACGCATGGCCGCTGTGAAGTTGCTTTTTCGGTGACACAAGCGCGGACACGACACCCGACTCAGCTGCTGCTTCAATGACTCAGAACTACGGTTCTATGAGATAAGGACTTGAGTCGGTTATGGAAAGCGTACCAATTGGAGCATCCGGAACACGGTCCTGCGTCAAAAACCTGGGGAAGAAAAGTGTGTCATTTTCGATCCTTCAGTGAGACTATACTCACGGCTCGTTAGTGTCGGCCCCGGAAGGCTCGATCTGGCGCACTGCCCGCCCACCCATTGTCATGAGTGCGGGTATGGACACGACTATGGCGGAAGCTGAGCATCCATCATTCGACCAGTTTTACTGAAGGGGCCTCAGCCCATTACTAGGTGAACTTTGATCGCACGGTCCCACCGTTTGATCGGTCAACAGTGTCAGCTAACAGTGTTAGCTAACAGCGCAACAGCTTATCAGCATCTGGATATCCACAAAGAGACATGGTTGACACAAGTCGTGGCTTGTACTAGCACTCCGTCAGGCCCCATGTGGCCCAACGATAAAAACCAAATGTCAGTAACCTCTCGTGAACCCATGCAGGTAATGGCGCCATCAATCCTGGGGCCCAAGCCTGACACCTGCATTACACGAATGGCAATGCGCGTAGTGTGCTTGGACGATCGCAATGCCAATCACAACCTTGACCCAAGCCGGGGAATACCTCCCGCCCTCGCGTAGTAAAGGAGATCATCGCCATGGGAGACAGAGCCAGGATGCGCTACTTATCTTAGCAGCTAGTGTGAAAGAAATCAGCTGCTGCGCGCAAATCCGTCTAAAACCTGCCGTGGAGGATGTATGCGATTTAGAATACCATGCTGGCCTCCACCATCCCCGTCCCAACGCCATCAGCAGCAGATATTAGTCTGCGAAACGCGACGTTCTCTAGTACATCAATTCTTAACGCAGATACCTTCTCTACGTTGCGTTGACGCAGCGTTCCCACTGACCCTCTCGACGGTGTCCCGACAAGCACATGTGCAACCACAACGCGACCTTCGCCTCCAGCGATGGCAAATGAGAAGGATGTGGGCGTGGTTGGTGGGGTGAATGCGACTTTCCCCATCCTCATGATCATGGCTGCCTTTCTATCTATCTCGCTGTACAACGTCATCGAGATATCCTTCATCGTTTTTGGCGTCTTCAAGCAACGGAGTGGGCTATACTTCTGGAGTTTCGTCGTGGCGACTTGGGGTATCGTACCCCATGCCATTGGATTCATCCTTAAGTTCTTCCAGGTCACCACGTTGGACCTGCTATCGAGCGCGATAGTTGGCGTGGGCTGGGCATGTATGGTGTTTGGGCAATCGCTCGTTCTCTATTCGCGTCTACATCTCGTCATCCGGGATCGATCTCAGACACGTTGGGTACTATACATGATCATCTTCAACACTGTCGCTCTCGGGATACCTCTTTTCGTCCTAGCAATGGGTACAAACTCTCGCCACTCAGCTCACTTCCTGCCGGGCTTCTTGATCTACGATAAGGTCCAGATCGTTGTAATTTGCGTACAAGAGACGATAATATCCGTAATCTACATCTACGAAACCGTACGGCTGCTAGGCCTCGATGCTGGTAGTAATGGCAGTGGGCCCTTGCGGAAGCTACTGCGGCATCTCATTTTCGTCAACGTCGTCGTCCTGATCCTCGACATCACTCTCCTCGCCGTCCAGTTCTCCGGCCACTACGAGATTCAAACGACGTACAAGACGGCTGTGTACAGCGTCAAACTCAAGATCGAATTCTCTGTTCTGAACCGACTCGTCAGCATAGTGGAGCATAGGGATCTTGTTCGCAATCGAAACACTCGTAGTCGCAACAGCATGTATTTGAGTCCGTGGCCTGAGAGCAGGAAGACGCAGTTGAGCACCAGCTCTGGTCGCAATGGAGCTTTCTACAAGATTGAAGCGACTGGCTCGTCGGGTCATTCAGGAAGGACGGACCGTGAAGACATCTATAGAGCTTAGGTACATATGTCTAAGAATACTAGAGATAACACGGAGATCTTAACAGAACCACGGCTAATCGTTAGGTGTATAACTACTTTGACATCTTAGTATACTCTAACACTTAATCCCTTGGAGTCTTCGTGCATTACTGGAACGACCGTATCGCTTGTGATCACCAGACCCGCAGCGCTCGTCTCAAACAACTGAAGCGTCCCAACATCATCCTTGCCCTTGACTTCCTTGGTACAGTATACCCTGAAGAGCGCCGCAAGCGTGGGGTAAAGCTCCGCATAAGCGAGGTTGGTTCCAAGGCATGCCCTGACACCTTTCCCAAATGACACGAGGTAGCGGTCGAGGCGTGGAGGGGGGGGAAAGGTGTCAGGGCATGCCTTGGAACCAACCTC
>QXCR01000331.1:0-15192 GCA_004380135.1 Stemphylium vesicarium | reverse complement strand
GAGCATTCTCCGGGTGCATGCCCTTGGCCAGTGCCCTTCCACTGCGATGCCGTCTGCTGCTGGACCCCGTTGCCATTGGTTCACAGCAGGAGGCGAGGGCGGTTGTCTATGGCCTCGTCCACACCTCTCCCTCGCCTCATGCTCACATCGTCCCCTACTCCAGACTATCATGAGTATTGCGCGCATCCCATACAACACAGGGTCGTTTTTGGTTGTTTTTTGTCACGGCTTGGGGTCTCTACTACTCCTGCTCTTCACCACCTCGCGACTACTCACCTTAGCGAGCTACGCCTATCTAGGCTAGCCTTGTTGACTCTCACTCACCTACGTAAACTTTCCATAGCATCTGCAATACAACCTCAGTTTAATCCTTTAATTCTTCCTGCACGCAATCCCCAACATTTTTGGCCTCCGCAACAAGTCTGCCATCACTGCTGGTTTTGCTCAGTAATTAGTAAAATGTAACGGTTTGGACCTTGCCAAGATCCACTCCGGTACAAGTTAGGTACGGTTATCGCTACCACACTTCATCATCCCACACACGTATATAGCTGCTCTCCTTCGTAGCTATACAATGACAGCGCAGTCCTCCCCTCCACACACCGTTACATAAAAGCGTTGCGGACTTGCAGATGCGTCTTTCGGAGGTTCATCTTGCAAGGTCTAAAAGGGAGCTCAAGCATCAAACATGTGACCAATGTGGACCTCCCACAATTCGAAGTTATCGCACATTAAGGAAATGGCCGACAATTTTGCGTAATTAACCAACTCTCAACGGCAAGCGCAAACAAGAAGAATCAGATGGCAGTCTATGGTCGACTGCTCGAAAAATCCGCGATTGTGTACAGCTGCGCAATTGGTTATGGGAGTCCACCGTCTGTAAAGTCCCTCCCTATGTGACGCAATACCCGGTGTGCCGGAGCTGACGAATTAGATCGCATAATTTTGGCAGAAGTCTGCGATTCAAGCGATCTAATTTGTCAGTTCCGGCACACCAGGTTTTCTGTGACACAGGGAGGGACCTTAGAGCGCTCAGTATTCGATGCACCCTGCAAAAGTTCCATGTGATTGGTGCGTCGCCGTCCTAGTAATGGCGGATGGTGTGGAGTGCTAGGGGCGCGGGTGGAGCCGCAATCGCCAACGACTGTACGTATGAGAGCACTGAACGCAGTCAGCAAGACGCTCATCCCAAGTCGATGACAACTCGTGCTTGACTCCCAGAACCCTGGTCTGATCTAAGAGGTGATCGTGATTAGGAAGCAGGTACTGCTCGTCCTAGTGAGATATACCGAGGCTGGTGAGAATGCTGAGGATTATGCTTATGGTCCGTACAATAGCCGAAGCTCAGCAGAACATAGTTACAAAACTGGGCGCTGCACAAGCTTTCCCAGATTTGCAAGCTTGTTTGCATCGCTATCATCCCCAACTCTCACCCAGTAGGTCGCCATAATTGTAGAGCCTGCATTTCCACTGGGCTTACGAGCGAGCCGTGAGCCGCGTCCTAGTCTGTCAGCCAAGACAGGAAGCAGTACAAATGGATCGGAACGAACTTGTTCCCTTACGTCATAGAGCAGCTGCCAAGGTCGCGACCGAGTCCAGTCTCGCTGAGCTTCATCAACAATGTTCCAAGGGCACCGTAGAAGATGTAAGGCGGCTGTTTCCCAAGATCAGTGAACGGATCCATGATCGTGACGAGGATGGTCTCACGGCACTTCATCATGCTGCAAAGAATGAACAGAAGGATGAAGGGGAGAAGATAGTGACGCTGTTGTTAGAGAAGGGTGCATACGTCAATGTTGCAGATCGTTGGCAGCGTACCGTCTTTCACCATGCAACTCGAGCAGGTAATGTGCATGTACTGAGAGCAATAAGATTGCAGAGCAAGTATTGGCACACGAAGTATTTGCATGTCGGTGCTGCAGATACGAAGGGCAACACTGCACTTCATTATGCTTCCGGTATCGGCAATAAGGAGATTGTAGAGATACTACTCAACATGAGGGCACACATCAACGCTCATGGTGAGTTCGACTATACTGCGTTGCATAAAGCATCGGAAGAAGGTCATAAGGGGGTAGTAGACGTGCTGCTCAACAACGGAGCACACGTTGATGCTATTGACAGGTTCAGGCGTACTGCACTACATGCAGCGTCGGAAAATGGCCACGAGGAGGTTGTGAAGGCCTTGTTGGAGAGGAGAGCAGATACCAACGCTGGAGGCAAGTTTGGGTGTACCGCACTATACTTTGCTTCACGGGAAGGCCATGAGGGAGTGGTAAGAATACTGCTCGAAAAAGGAGCACAGGTCAATGCTAGAGGTAAACTCAAGTCTACTGCGCTCTACGAAGCGTCGGAAAATGGCCATAAGGAGGTAGTGAAGATGCTGCTTGACAAAGGAGCAGACGTCGAGGCTATGGAGCAATTCGGACGTACTGCACTATACATAGCGTCGGAGAAGGGCTACATCGAGGTAGTAGATATGCTGCTCGAGAGAAACCCACACGTCGATGCTAGAGATGACATCGGGTGTACGGCACTACACGTAGCGTCGGCAAATGGCCACGAGAAGGTAGTGAAACGGCTGCTCGACCAAGGAGCAGTCACAAATGCTCGGGACAAAAATAAGGACACCGCACTTCACTTTGCGTCACGGAAAGGCCGCGGCGGAGTGGTAGAGATACTGCTCGACAGAAAAGCACGCGTCGATGCTAGAGGTAAATTGGGACGCACTGCGCTCCATGAAGCGTCGGCACATGGCCGCAAAGGGATAGTAAAACAACTGCTCAAAAACGGAGCAGACATTTATGCTGAGGACGAAAAACAGCGTACCGCACTTTACTTTGCATTACTAGAAGGCCATAGGGGTGTGGTAAAGATACTACTCAACTATAATCCGCAATAAACAAATCAAACACAACTCGTATAAAGACCTAGTTACTTATCTAAGTAGGAGTTAAATCTCTATAGATAACTACTAGGCCTAAATAGGTAAATCATTATATTAAACTTAGTGTCGGATCATGAGTATCAGTAGGTACGTCGGCGCCTCAGCGCTGCCCAACGAGCCGACTCGATCCTACGTCGGCTCTACTCATCTCAGATCATGTATGCGTCCGTAGCACCCTCACGTAGCAACAGGAACAAGTCAACCAACATCGTACAGAATGCATTCATAGCTATCGTTATTTCCTTTCACTAGTGAGCCTTCCAACACTTAGCCTCTCTATAAGAGAACGCAGCCCTACACCACTACGCTATGCAGCTAAAAAGGTACGTATAATTAGTAGACTACTAATTATAGTGCAGGATAGTATATATTATTATCTAGCCTAACCTAGCCTAACACTCTAAACCTACCTAATCAACTATTATACAGTCTATATGTTGGAAGACTCACTAGTGATGAAAGGAAATAACTGTAAATGCATGCTGTCTTGGTAATAGGTTCGATTGTCGTGTTCTCTCTTCAAAGCTGTCTCTGCTATATAGGTTGTCGGATCCCCACGAACGTTGCTCGGCCTGGTTCGTACCAACCACGGTACACAGCTCTGTCCGTACCAACGACGGTACACAGCTCTGTCCGTCCCAGCAACAGTACACAGCTCTGGCTGTGACAATTCCCACACTATACTTAATTAAGAAGTATACGTTAATGCTAATATCCCTCTTTATATCATTGTTAGATTTAATAAGGTATTAGATAGAGTTAATAGTTGTTTATTATTAAGTGTGTTGTCTAATTGCTACAAAGAAGTGCTGCTGTATATATGTGTGTGTAATCGATAAAGTGTGGTAGCGATAGCCGTACCCAACTTATGCCATGGGTCTTGGCAAGGCTAACCAACATGGCTGCGATTGACACCGATACTAAACTGCCTGCTGGTTAGCCTTCTTTCTGACAGCAACACCTGCTTTCTGACAAGAGTAGACCTCCATACTAAAGACCATGACGGTAACACCCACTCTCCCTCGCATGCTAATGTCCCTTCCTTTACCATGGAATTGTTGGAACACATGGTTGACCTCCCCCCTTACGTAGCGAGAAATCCAGTTTGCCGAGAAAATGGTCCAATTCCATGCTTCCAAAAACGCTGCATTAGTGTCGGTAGTATAATAAACTCATTGCCATGTTAGAAAACAAAGCTCTTTAGTTGTAATTAGTTGAAGGCAATTTTGCGTACAAAGATCTGTGATCCTTGCGATCTTATTGATTGTTCTCGCTACGTAGGGTTTCTTGCCACGTAGGGTAGGACGTTACCAGGCTTTGAGGTTTAGTAGGCTTTCACCTCTTCTTACACTTAGGACACTCGAATCGTTCTATTAGAGTTAATTTAGCATAAGATTGTAGTTTATTCGTTCTCTCCTATACTACTTGTATTCTGTCTTTATACCACATTCATCGCAAACTCTGCTGGTGTGTTGAAGATTGCCCATATGGTAAGAGGTAGCGAAGCAGAATGGATTGACGCAAGGCCAACATCTTTTGCCGTCCCATGGTAGCATCTCAGCGATGAACAAACTGTGTTACAATCGTTAGCGCTCAAGCACTTGCAGCTTCCGGTTTGCACACGCGGCTCAGTTGTCATCGCGCACGGGGCATCGATTCGTCCAGTTTACACTTGCTCTGGAAAGGCTTAGACTCTATAGATATCTTAGTTTAATTAGTCCAAGCATCGAGCAGACGATTAACTCATCGCAATGCTAACGAAATCTAGAACTATTTAGGTGAGGTCACAACTAAAAGAGAAAGGCTTAGCATAGGACCAAAAGTCGCCTACATACAGAAACTAGAAGCTGCAAGTGCGTGACAGTGTACATTAAGCCAATGATACGATCATAAGTTGCTTAGCTACATGTCATAATGTAACGGTTTGGACCTTGCCAAGATACACTCCGGTACAAGTTGGGTACCGCTATCGCTACCACACTTTATCATCCCACACACGTATATAGATGCTTTCCTTCGTAGCTATACAATGACAACGCAGTCTTCCCCTTCTCTTCACACCGTTACACATAATAATTACGACGCGGATCGGAACGGCTAGAAATGCTTTGTAAATGCCGTATCTTTCCCCTGTGCGCCTGCTAGAGGGGATACTCCTGTGCGGGCACAGACGGGCCTGAGCCGGGAGTGGGAAGCAGTCGTCTGTGCGGCGTCCTAGACTTGCAGGTAGGCTCGTGACGCAACGGTTTCGAAGAAAACTTGACATAATAGGACGGGGGCGACGGCAAACTTTGATGGTGATAATGATAAGGCTCAGGTTTTTTGGTCGCGCTCTGGCTCGGGGAGCGACACATTTCCGCTTCTTCAACGATCTTTTTCATATCCTCACCCATAGTTCCTCTGTCAACTGTTAACCAAAACTCAGTGATGTCGGACGTGTGGTAGGAAAAGTACCTCTTTGCCGATAACATAGGCTTTGACACCCATACACCATTCTCCACGACCTGAATCCAGCCTGGGTATCTCGGATCCTGAAAGTAGGCTCTGCCATCGGCTGTAAAGCGGAGGTATTCCCAGTTCACCGGTTTCCACATCTTGTTTAAACATGATTATCGAGGGACAGACAGCGGGTGCTTAAGTCCTCAAGTAGGACATGCCGATCATGGAGATTGCTCAACTGGAATCTGCGGCACAGTTCTCAGCCACCCGCACAAAGCCGACGCGGTACACTCTCATGCACTTGCAGCTTCCGGTTTCTGTAAGCAGGCGACTTTTGGTCCCATGCTAAGCCTTTCTCGTTTAGTCGTGACCTTACCTAAATAGTGCTAGCTTTCGTTAGCATTGCCATGAGTCAATCTTCAGCTTGATGCTCAGACCAATCGAATTGAAATATCTATAGAGTCTATGCCTTTTCAGAGCAAGTGTGTACTGGACGGATCGATGCGCCGTGCGCGGTGACAACTGAGCCGCGTGTGCAAACCGGAAGCTGCAAGTGCATGAGATTGTAGGTGGGGCATGATGACCAGCGATAGTCGACTACAGTAATCTTGAAAGATCGTGGAATACACTCTCATGCACTTGCAGCTTCCGATTTCTGTAAGCAGGCGTCTTTTGATCCCATGCTAAGCCTCTCCGGTTGAACGATGACTTTGCCCAAATAGTACTAGCTCTTGCCAGCAGTGCCATCTGCTCGATGATCGGACCAATTAAAGCGAAGCATTGACAGAGCCTAAGCCTTTTCTGAGCAAGCGTACACTAGGCGAATCGATGCCCCGTGCGGGGTGACAACTGAGCCGCGTGCGCAAAACGGAAGCTGCAAGTGCATGAGAGTGTACCGCGCTCGATTCCCAGGCAGGGCGGTTGTCAGCAGTCACAGCGTTCATGGGACTTGTGTGTAGTGTCAGTATGTTCAGGGTTAATACTCGCTTATCGTAAGCGCTGTGCGCCCCGTAAGCAGCTTACCGGATCTACTAAGCTGGAATGGGGAAGGCTGCCGTCCCGCAACGCGTACGCAAGCGTAAGTCCAACACGAAGCGGCATGCACGGCGTACACTCTCATGCACTTGCAGCTTCCGGTTTCTGTAAGCAGGCGATATTTGGTCCCATACTAAGCCTTTCCCGTTTAGTCGTGACCGTACCTAGATAGTACTAGCTTTCGATAGCATCGCCATAAGTCAATCTCCTGCTCGATACTCGGACGAATCAAATTGAGAGATCTACAGAGTCTAAGCCTTTTCAGAGCAAGTGTATACTAGATGAATGGATGCCCCTTGCGCGATGACAACTGAGCCGCGTGTGCGAAGCGGAAGCTGCAAATGCATGAGAGTGTAGCGCGCAACGTTCTTGAACTACTGCACAAGCGTTCTAGCAATGAGATGGCCTCACTGTGAGCCGCTGATTTTATGACTGGAAGGCTGAAAGGGTTGTGTAGAAAACAGTACAGGTACCCACTGACACGATGATGCACATGTTACCCTCACGGCCCGTACATACACAAAATATATTGCTCGGATCTCTGCTCTTGAGAGCATGACAGCCACTCCAAAAACCCAAGCATGAATGTATCACCGTGGGCGCTACTTCCAGCGGAGCTGAGTGAGCGGATTTATATCTATGTACTTACAGAGCCCTCCGGTCTTGTCTATCGTAGAGGAGCCGATGATATAAACCGCATCTGCACGCGTGAACAGCAGCCCGCAACTGTCAGTACGCTTGGTGGCTACCTGCTTGCGCTTTCTCACTACATCTACAACAGTCTTTACCCGGGCTTCCATAAAATAGCCAGACCGGCTGAGCAGCTGGGTTTTAATCAGATCCAGTACGTCAGCAGACAGTGGTACAGCGAAGCACATGGCCTCGAGTTTCATTACAACAACATTCTCTTCGAGGATAGTCTCGTTATGAGTGCTGGTCAACGGTGTCGTAGCTTTGTCAACAAAGTGGCGAAAAAACATTATGCACCGTATCTGGATCTCTCTATCCGCAGCTCTGGATTTTCCCTCCAGCCATCAGGCAACAGCAGTAGGCCCATGACGCTGGTCCAATTCTGTAGGAAACATCCGAAAGCATCGCTCAGATTACACCATCCATTTTGGTCTCAAAAAAGTCCGGGTTTTCTAATTCTAGGCCTCGCCTACGCAGCAGCTGTTCGTGGTGACAGCCGGCTTGAGCAAGTCGTTAGGGATCTGGGTCCTTCGTTGGACTTTGATTTGATGGCAATCAATTCGACTCTACCCAAGGAAGGGGTGCCACTCAACTTTCGCCTTGCCCCATTGGAAGCGAGTCTGGACAGACAAGCACTTTACGAATGGTTAACGGCATACCCGTTGTTCCGGTACGAAGACAACCCGATGTGGCTCGACTTGGCAGGGAGTTGGTTTGTCCAAGGCTTGTAGCAGTCAAGAAGGGAGGAGAAAAGCTGCCCGTTTGTTGAACTGAGTATGATTTACTAGATCATCCGGTAGTCTTGATGGCCATCATCGATGCCAGCCGAAACCAGATAACTTTCGCTTGCTATCGATCCGAAACTTTTCAACGGATCCTTCCTCGACAGAAGAGAAAAGGAATTCGAAAGATTGAGGTCGTGCTCTATCCCGCGTAGGCTGGTAAATGGGTCTCCACATCGGGAACTCATTTTCCGTAATATCTCTACCACTTCTTATATAATCTAGATAATAAATAGCTTATATTATAGCTAAAATCTAGATCTATATCTTATAAATAGGAAGTCTTTCTCTAAATTTAATAGGTAGAAAATTATTAGCTAACCTACGTTACTAAGAGTTAGGTCTCTTTATTTTACTCTAATCTAAGATATCTAGCTAGCTATTCTAGCTAGGTAAAAATATTCTATATATAAAATATAGATCTAGATTTTAGCTATAATATAAGCTATTTATTTTCTAGATTATATAAGAAGTGGTGGAGATATCACGGAAAATAAGTTCCTGATGTGGAGACCCATTTACCAGCCTAATCCCGCGCGACCGCAGTTTGTCCATCAGGCTGTTTCTATAAGTCCAGGAAAAGGCTAGCCAGTCGCTCACTCTGGCCACGTGCGCATTGTCTAACAGAAGTTCTTCCGAGATCCTGAAGCTATAGCGCATGGATTCAGACAGAACTGGCAATTCGGAAAGAAACCCGGCTGCGGATCAGCCCAAGGAGCCGAGGGAAACCATTTACCCGCACACATCCCACAATGAGGTTTCTAACATCCCTCACTGTATGAAAGAAAACATGGTGGGGCCGAACCAACCAACAAGACACAGCGTTGTGTTGGGAAATCGGCTATACTAGAGGGTTTATTGGTTGTTTCTGACACGTCAGCTTTTCTCTCACACGAAGATAGTAAAACTGCGTAAGCAGTGTCGGTCGGAGGCTGTGAAACAACAATTGTATTGCTATCTTTTGTCGTGTTGTGATCTTCGTGTACAAGAGCTCTCTGTTGAGAAGAGTGGATTGTCCACCGATACCCTCACGTGATCGCGCCTAGTTAGCTCCTTGGCAGCCTCTGAGAGCCTTACAGGCTCTCACGCGCCTTCCAATACAACGTATGCCATTGATAACGTCCATCCCGCCACGACAGGATGGACGTTATTTTACCATCACTCTTAGCTCAGAGCTAAGTGCACTTGCTCACCCGGCAGTACCTCCTACAATAGAATATCATGTGACTCAAGTCAGGTGGTTACAGGTTATCTATTTCCGTCTGATGCCCGTTAGAAACGAGATTTCGTGCGACGCGGGTACCGACTTACGGTTGACAGCTTTCGCGGCGCGCTGATATAGTAAAAGTCGTGCCTCATCTGTGATGCTAGTCAGTTTCAAAACGAAACGTTTGTAATCATGCGCGATGAGCCGTTCTTACCTCTATTTTATAGTTTCCTTTGAATTCCCTGTTCAGGAATGCTATCAACTTCTCGGGATTGATATTAGTTACTGAGATCAACTGCTCTTCTCCACGGTGCGACAGATGATCGTTTCCATCTTGCTTTCTCATCGGAGGCAGTGATGCCTTGACATAGGCTGGTAAATGGGTCTCCACATTGGGAACTCATTTTCCGTGATATCTCCACCACTTCTTATATAATCTAGATAATAAATAGCTTATATTATAGCTAAAATCTAGATCTATATCTTATAAATAGGAAGTCTTTCTCTAAATTTAATAGGTAAAAAGTTATTAGCTAACCTACGTTACTAAGAGTTAGGTCTCTTTATTTTACTCTAATCTAAGATATCTAGCTAGCTATTCTAGCTAGGTAAAAATATTCTATATATAAAATATAGATCTAGATTCTAGCTATAATATAAGCTATTTATTTTCTAGATTGCATAAGAAGTGGTGGAGATATTACGGAAAATGAGTTCCCGATGTGGAGACCCATTTACCAGCCTATGCTCAAGGGTCCGTGGGATTTCGACCCTCCTTGTATAATTAATTAACTATTAGTAGGTTCCATCTATCTTGATCATTGAGGCACTACTCTGGCGTCGAAACTCTTGCTCACATCTTTTTGCAACAAGATGCAGAGTATTCTCCTTGCAAACCCGCACTCCGATGCATCAAATCCGAGCGCTACTGCGACGATGGTACATGAAACGCGGCGTAGAGTATTGGCAATGGTCAATGCCGACCCAGCACACTTCGATATTATTTTTACTGCAAATGCGACTGCTGCAGCAAAGCTGGTCGGAGAAAGCTTTTGTGAGGGAAAAGAGGGATTTGATTACCGTTATCACCGTAACAGCCATACGAGTTTGGTCGGTATTCGGGAACTGGCTCACAGTAGTCGCTGCTTCGTGTCCAATGGGGAGGTGCAAGACTGGCTCACAAGCGGTCACCACCACATCGACAGTGGCCTGAGGTCACAAAGACCACTATTGTTTGCCTATCCAGCGCAGTCGTAAGTCAAATCTTCTGCCCAGATGAGCTTGAGAGACTCCTCTGACTTTGTATTCTCGTGTAGGAACATGAACGGTGAGCGACTTCCACTAGACTGGGCCGGAAAGCTGCGCTTTTCCTCCCATCACCCAAAAGCATACACCCTCCTCGACGTCGCAGCACTCGTATCAACAACTCCTCTAGACTTAGGTGACCATACTGTTGCCGCTGACTTCGTCGTTCTCTCTTTTTACAAGATCTTTGGCTTCCCCGACATCGGCGCTTTGATCGTGCGAAAAGCTGCTGGGCACGTGTTCGACCAACGGAGATATTTTGGGGGCGGAACCACAGAGATGGTGACATGCACTGATGATGTGTGGATGGCTCGGAAAGATTCAAGTCTACATGCGCGGTTAGAAGACGGAACTATCGCCTTCCGGAGCATACTAGCCTTGAATTGCGCTATCGCAGCCCATCGCAAGCTGTATGGGGGACTTGAGAAGGTATCCAGCCACACCAGCTGGCTTGCCAAAGAGCTGTATGGGCGTCTTGTGGGTTCCAGATACACCAATGGTCAACCAGTGTACAATGTGTACAAGTCGGTGGACTCGAGCTACGATGATCCCAAGACGCAAGGCGCGACCGTAGCTTTTAACATGTACAAATACAATGGTTCGTACATCGGCCCATGGCATGTTGGTGCCTTCCTTCGAGAGCAGGCGATTCACGTCCGCACAGGCTCCTTATGCAATCCTGCGGGCATATCGTGCGCGTTAGGCTTGGATGATGAGCACACTCCGCAACAAACAAACAGATCTACAGATTGAATACTTAGGTAGGAAATCCCGGACGGAAACTAGCTTGTTTAGGTATCAAATCTGTAGATCTATTTGTTTGTTGCGGAGTGTGATGATGAGTGGCTTCGAGGGGCATTTGAGAAGGGCTATCGGTGCAATACGGATCAAGATATAGTGGAAGGAATACCGGTTGGTGTGGTCAGAATCACTTTCGGGGCTATGAACACCCTTGAGGATGTCGAGGGGCTCGTTAGCTTCCTTTCGCGATATGCTCTAGAGCAGGGGAGAGACCTACAGGAACCGTGGGAGAATCATGGAATCGACCATGGAGTTGAGTAGCATTTAGCTGTGGCATGCTCGAATGATAGTGTCATCTTATTAAAACCGCAGACAGCACGGATATGTCTTGCGTTGGTAGAAAAGCTTGGAGCTTCAGCGACTCTTCGTAGGCCTAGTATGCTAGGTCAAGGAGAGTAATAAACTCGCGTTCGACAATTTGGCTTATAAACGCCAACTACACTCTCATGCACTTGCAGCTTCCGGTTTGCACACGCGGCTTAGTTGTCATCGCGCATGGGGCATCGATTCGTCCAGTATACACTTGCTCTAAAAAGGCTTAGACTCTGTAGATATCTCAATTTGATTAGTCCGAGCATCGAGCGGAAGATTGACTCATCGCAATGCTAACGAAATCTAGAACTATTTAGGTAAGGTCACTATTGGACAAGAAAGGCTTAGCATGGAACCAAAAGTCGCCTGCTTACAGAAACCGGAAGCTGCGAGTGCATGAGAGTGTAGCAGCGGCAACCAATCGAGGAGAGAATCAGTTGTCGAGACCCTTCCTTAGTCCCTGCACGGTGCTAGCACCTGTCTGGTAAGTATCTTGCAAAACGACCGTGCCCCGTGAATGAACGATGTACGCGAACCGGAAACCGATTTCGGTCAGCACTATGACATACACACCGCGCGGTCAACCAACGAAGTGATCCCACCAGATACATAGAGGGACCCACGATCCATATAATTAGATCATCAGCGGCTACGAAATACTTATCCAGCGCCTTTTCTTAATGGTAATCACGGCTTATACGGGATTTCTGATACTGCCTTATCCATCGATACAATGTTGAATAAAGTGGTGACTGCAGATGATCAAGCAGCCCAGAGGCGAAAGCCTTCGCGCAAATGCGACGGAAATACTGCCGCAAGAATCGCCAACATTATAGAATACGAACAGAGCGGTGAAGACAACTTCAATGAAGTTCCTACTCAGACGGCTTCCGGTTGGTGCACGACGGATGAAAGCGACAGTGATGAAAACCGCGCGTCTAACGTCTATTCCTCCGTGGCGGGACACCCTATGTGCCGGGACCGGCCAATTAGATTGCTTAAATCACAGACTTCTGCCCAAAATCTGCAAGTTAATTTGCCGGACCCGGCACACAGGGTGTCCGGCCACGGAGGGATGGACGTTATTAAAATAAGTGTCATCCACTCCGACGAAGAGGACGACCCGGATGATAACTATAGTTCAAGTGAAGAGGCTAGTGGTACCGACAGCCCAGAGTCTACTGAATGTTGGTCAATGTATGGGAGCGACTATGACATTGTGGGGCAAACATCCCCCAAACTGGGCCCTAGCGAGCAGACTTGCTATCAATCAAGCCATTTGCAAGCGCTTGATTGCAGCGGCTTGATGCTATCAGGCCGAGCCAATCCAAGCCGAACAGCCTCGAAGTTGGGTGCAAGTCAAGCCAAAGATCGAGGCTTGATTAATGAGAACGTGGTGGCTTGATAGCACCACCCCACTCCTTATAATCTTTGCGTGAGGCGGCGATTTTAGGTGGCCAGGTGGTATCGTGAAGTTTTCTAGTATTGTAGTTAGCTTAGTTAGCACAACTAGTAACGTATTCCACCACCAAATACACGGCTTCACCGAATGCACAAATACCATAAATTACCTACCTTAAACTTCAGCCTATATAGCCACCAACAATAGATATTTCTATAGGAATTTTTAATATCAGGTTTTTATGATATTATAGAGTATGTTAGAAGTTTTTCTATTACATAAGAAGCTTTGTAGGTAGTCTTATTGGCCGGCAGCGTCGGGTGAGCTGCGGAGCAGCCGATGTAGCTTCATTAACAACAGGAAGAATCCTATCAGCCACAACGGTCGCAGCAGCGTTAGCAGGCTTAAATCTTTGACTCTTGCCCTTTTAGAATTGTTTGATATCGTTTTGAAGTTGTTTCTAAAGCTGCTTCGCCATCTTATCTTCCTCGCGCTAAAGGGCTTTCTTAGCGGCCAAAGTGCCTCTCTGTGTGACGGAAAACCCCGTGTGCCGAAAACAGCCAATCGGAGGGCAAGGATAGCCTCTTTTCCGACACATTGCTGTGTCTCATTGGCTGTTTCCGGTACACGGGGTCTTCCGTCACACAGGGAGGGACCTTAAGCGCTCCCGCTCCTCCTTCGCTGCAACTCGCTTCAAACAACGCTCCTCAAGCAGCTGAGCTTTAATAAGCTTCCGCTGCTCACGAAGCTGAAATGCCTCACTTTTTTGCCGCTGCAACTCCTGTTCTTGAAGGTCCTTTTGCTCCGGGCGATCACGTGCCTCTGCTACCTTATTGGGCGACCAGAATACTGCTCCTCCGTCATAATCAGCTGGTGGCTCAAGCAGCAAAGCTTTGCCACGCTGCCTACGCCTCTTCTCATTAGATAGAGCTTCTCTAAGGCTGTTGTTCTCGTGTTGTAAGAGCTGATTTTTAGCTGAAATCGTGTGGATTGTTTGGCTAAGCTTCTTAGAGTTTTCATCGTAGATATCGTCTCCTGCTTGCCGCAGCAATCGCTCAATTTTTCGCCAGTCGCTTGCGCTTAGTACTGAGCTTGAAGAGCCGCTTGAATTTGGCCTAGAGGTGTCTGCTTGCACCGTAGTGAACCGCTTTAAGATGACGCCTGGGTCTAACGGTGCACAGTTGCCAAAAAGCAAGTTGACTTGCTTGCTTGTTCAAACTTGCTTGGTTCAAACCAAGCAAGCAAGTCAAGTTAGAGCTGCGCAGCGAACCAAGCAAGTCAAGTTAACGTGCCTTACTTGCTTGACTTGCTTGGTTTACTTGGTTCAATTAATTATATAGCAGATCTCGCTATACGTTTTTGGTGTTGCAGTTTTTTTGGTACTGCAACTGCCTCGGCTATTTCCCAAATAGGCTATGATAGGCTATGACTGCTAAAACGGCTTAGCGCCGTACTCCTATCCTGACGTTAGCCTTGCTTTGAAGCCTATCGCGATGCCCATTTTCCTATACAGACGCTTTTTTCTTGTGTTTTCAACTGCCCCAATATGGCTAAACGCCACGCACTACATACCTCTTCGAGTAGCAAACGTTTGAGAGTAGCTGCTGCCACCGACGACGTCGTCTCAACTCCTGCGGCCTCATCTCAGCCAGCATCTCAGCCAGCATCTCCGCCAGCATCTCAGCGTCGATCACCTCGTAAAGCCCTCGCTGCCGCAAGCCAGGCCACCGCCTCGTCGCTAGTCCCTACATTCGAGTCGCAGTTTTTAGAGTCGCATGTGGAGGATGATATCGTTGCGCCTACCGACGGCAGTAGGGCTGTTACGGTGGCTACAACTGAGGCTGGAGACAGGGATAATGGCCAAGACGAGATGAGCAGCGCTGCTGATAGCTTTGACGGCATTGACTGGGCTCGTTTACCTGGCTATATGAAGCCACTGGCGGGCTCTAAGCGTCCTAAAAGCTGGATTTTTCGGTATGGCTACCGCGTTGTTGAGCGCCGGGCTACTAAACGGATCTGGTTTGTGTGCAAGTACTGCCACATCCACAAAATTATCGACGCTGGCGGTGGTGGTTTGTTTAATATTACTCAGGCCACTACCTCAGCAGCTACCCATCTTAGCCAGCCAAAACGTGGCCACAACCTCACAAAAGATGGCCCAAAATCGACGCCAAAGGCACAAGGGCAGCTATCATCGCGGCAAGCTTTTGACGCTGGGTTAGAGATGCCTCAGCCTACCGCTAACGCACTCGGAAACTTCGACGTACAAGGC